>APFE031518919.1:0-60356 GCA_000404065.3 Pinus taeda | reverse complement strand
CGCACATCTCTTCTCAGAGATAAGCTACCATCGTCCTAGCTGGGTTATTTCCAATTCTGGTTGTAAGCATATTTCGGTATTTTCCATTAATGAAATGAAGTGTTATTTCCGCTGCATCTCTCTATTTATGGTTATCGCATCTCTGTATTGATGGTTATCTCTGTAATCTATTGCGTTCCTGTTTAAATCCGGATCAAGATTATGTTTGGAGAACATAATAATTGTCGTACTGATCAAACTTTGGCAAATCATCAATATAATTAATGTCACCAATCATACACATTATATTATCAGATTGTTTCTCCTCAAATTGATCTACAAATCCATTTTCAAATCTATGGTAGCTAGGATTAGCAAGAAATTTTTTAGGGTTAGCAATATTTTCTTTTTCTGGGACAGGTGGGTCATGGTGATATTGAATAGAAAATTCATCTCTCAAGGTGATTCTTTGCATCATTTCTTCCATTTTACTTATCAAAATGTCGAGCTTTACCTCTGAAGATGTTAGGTTCTCTACAATGTTCTCCTTCTCTTTTTCCTTCAGCTTTTCCCTTTTGATCAACAGATTAGCCTCTACATCTACTGCACTGTTCTATATTTCTTCAAGTGTTGCAAGGTTCCTTTCCCTAAGCTAAAACTCCATTTCTGGATCAAAGGCATTCGGGTAGTGCAAAAGAGCGGATCCAAGAGGAGGCCTTATAGTAGCAGGCATCAAAAAATAGACTTGGTTAAACCTGGCAGAAAACTGTTGTACTGTCTCCCTTGATAGTCTTTTTAGCTAGTTATACTCTTCTAGAATCAAGAAAGGGTTTTGTTTGACCACCCACTTGTCGAGGAAAACTTTGATGAACTGCTCGAAATCTGAGATGCTCACATCAGGCAGGTTTTTGAACCAAATCTTGACTTTTCCTTGCAAAGAAAGAGCGAATAACCTAATACTGACATCCTCTTCGTCGACTTCAAAAAGGTTGAGGAAAGTCTCAACATTCCACATATGTCTCTTAGCAGTGATATTGTCATATTCACCATCAAACCTTGGAAGGTATAGGTAATGATTTTCAGGGAAAGCATGGAGTATATGAGGTAAGATGAGTGGTTTGTATCGAACTAGAATTTTACAAGGTGTAGGAGTATATATAGAAGCTGTAGAATCAGTCTTGGTCTCTTTAGGCTCATCAGTTTGAAGACGGTCATCATAAGATTCAGAATAAGGGTCTTGATCAAGATCAAAGGCATACAAAGAATCTGTTTTCACAATATTTAAAGGGAAGGAATCACATGCAGGTCTAGGATATTTTCTCAAATATAGTATACTTTGTAAAATCTTTTTGACATTCTCAGGAAAAGAGAAAAAGTAATTGATGACAAAGAACATAATGTCTTGGATGAAATTCCAACTTGAATACCTGATCTTTCCATATTTTCCTTTCATGTTTTTGTTGATCGGGTTCATCCTCCAGTGGAGTCTTTGGATATGATTTCGAAATTGATTTGTAGTCGCTAGGTGAATGATTTCAGCCTTCCTGTGTCTGATCGTTGTCCACCATCAATCATCAGATCTAGATCTAAACTTTGATGATATTTCCGAGGGAATACGAAACCTTTCATTTGTTCCCCAGTATGGTCGCCACTATGTTATCACCTGGATTGAACCTCAGGCTGAAGGAAGGCAATGCCAGGGTAACCACAAAACATGCTTAGCCAAGTAGCTAGCCC
The DNA here is from genome assembly GCA_000404065.3 of Pinus taeda. Taxonomy (NCBI): domain Eukaryota; kingdom Viridiplantae; phylum Streptophyta; class Pinopsida; order Pinales; family Pinaceae; genus Pinus; species Pinus taeda. The sequence goes on along the minus strand of APFE031518919.1, from coordinate 58,640 downwards.
TACTAGGCTAGGAGAGGGATCTCTCCATAAGGATCTTAGCCAAGATGAGTGGATCAAGAAAATGATATTAGGCTAGGTATAGTAGCACAAGGTTTGATTTGATTTTGAAGAGTTTTTCTAGCTCAGGAGGAGCCAAACAGTTAGGGAAAGGAAATTAGGTCAAAATTATAGGGTGTTCAATGGGGAAAGGTAGGCACAAGGCATAGCACTCTAGGGTTTGATGGGTGAGGTGATTTCAAGACAGGTGAGGAGCTAGAAAGGGCATGTAAGCAACATGGATTTTTCCTAAACTGAAGAAAACATAGACTGTGAATATTTTCCCAAAAGAGAGCATAAATATTATGGGTTCTGCCTATCAAATTGAAAACATTCACTTAAAAGAAATGAAATGATTGATGAGGTACAAAAAACATTCTAACATATGATCACAATAGAGAAAACTAAACTGAACATTGTACCACATGGATCCCAAAGACATAATTGCAAATTTTCATTAATCTCCCATTGAAAACTGATACAAAATGATGTCTGCTCAAAGCCTAAGCATCCAACTGTGTCTAACCCTTTACAATGAGAAAGAAAAAGAAGATATAGACCTCAATTCAACCTCCTCCTATCCTCAGGGGTCGAATCCCTAAGATGAGGAACTAATCCATCAAAAGTTGAACAAGAAAGTAGAATCTAGGCAACCCTAACAACTCGCCTCTAAAAGGGAGGAAACTGATTCATTTGACTTCAAGAGCACTTTTGATCCAATGAATCTACCCTACTGTAACTAATATTCATCATATTTACATGCATAGTCACCATTTACATCAGTAAAAACATCATCCATGAGAGAAAGCCCAAAAATTACAGCCATGGCACAGTAAAGTGCAAATTGAGCAGAAAATTGTCCTATGTGCAGTGCCCAAGTTCTATGCGCAACACTTTTTGCAGGGAAATTTTGGAGGCCTTTCAGGGCTCCAGATTGGGCCTAAAATAGCTTGTTGGAAATATATTCAAGTATAATTTCCATAACATATTTAATTTTGGCATTTGGAGTTCATTTGTGCCCTAAAAAATTGATTCTCCCGAGACTGCTTCTGTGGCTCAAAAAGAGGACAAAAAGGTCATTTTTGGGTGTTTTTTGACCTTTTGGTTGACCAGTTTTGCTCCAAAAGCTTAGAAAATGCACAAGATGCATGTACTCATCATTTTGAATTCAAAAATTCTGACCATTTCCTCATTGGATGCCCCCAGGAAAAGCGCAAAGCCAAAATTATGTGTCAAAAACTACTAAATTATTCAAAAATGCAAAACTTCTCAAAACTTGCCAAAAATTGCTCAAAACTTGTGGGAGACCACCACCATCAAGTGTTTGGGTCAGCCAAGGAATCTTCAGTAGAAAAACTAAGGCTATCACCCTCCTTTATTGCCTTTGAGTGCTTGTTTTAGCTGTGTCTTGATTTGCTTGACTCTTATGTTACAAATCTTGTTTCGAGTCTTTTTCTTTGTCCCTGTTCATCATCTAGATCTCCATAATCTCCATAAGTTCATCAAGCTGAAACTTGGCCTTATCAGCCTCCCTCTTTGCCTTGATGTACTTGGTTTGCATCAATTCCTGCTTGATCTCTAGCTGCTTGTTCTATTGCTCATAAAAGGAGATGATATGTTTGGCCCTTTGTAAACTGGTCTCAAGCTTCCTGATTTTTGCATCCTCTACTTTCAAGGAAGCCTGAGTGATTTTATATTTCTACTCATATTATTTATCCTCTTTATCCATGTTTTTGAGTTTGAAGCTTTAGAAACCCTAGAGATGAGATATGTATGATGTGAGAGTGAGAAGGAGGGTGTATTTTTTAATAGGGACTATTTAGTAAATAGGGGTTTAAGGATTTTTTTTGGGGGATTAGGGTATAGGGGATAGGTGTAGGGATTTTGTTTGGGGGATTAGGGTATAGGGGATAGGTGGAGGGATTTGACAACAAAATGTGGGAATAAGGGATATGGTAAGTAGGGAGGGTTTTTAGATAACCTAGGGTTTGAAAATTTTAATAGCAAACCAACTTAAAAACCTTGAAAAGAGTGTTGGGAGGATAGTTTAGGGAGTATGCTTACTTGCTTGAGGCTCTAGGTAGTAAAAGAGCGATTTGGATGGTTGATAGGGTGGTCTTGGTGTTTTCTGGCCCTATGCGCAGTGACGTGTATAGGTTCGTAGCCCTATGGTTGTATGCACACCATCATGCAAAAATGCATTGGCGAACAGGCCCTATGTGCATCACTCTGTTTGTATGCGCAACGCCTCCAGCTCTATGCACAATGATTTTTGCAGGCCAATTTTGGAGGTTTTCCCGGTGTCCAAATTGAGCCCATGATAGCTCGTTCGAAAGGTATCGCTCGTGGATACACAATGGACCTATCAAGAACTGAAAATGATTAATTATAGCCCCTTAAAAGTCAATTCTCCCAAGACTGGTAAAAAATTGCAGAATGAGGGTGCAAAAATGAAGTGTTCTCTTTCAAAAAACTTTTGGAGGTCTTACTCAACTCCAAAATAAGTGCATGATAGCTCATTGGAAATATATTTTTGTCTGGTTATCATTTCACACATGAATAAAGTCATTTGAAGATTCAAGTTAGAATAAAAATGGATTTTTCCAAAGTCGCTCTAGAAGTGCAACAACTCTTTTGTAGCAACTGTATTTTTGACATTTATCTAAAACCATGAGTGTAAAATGTGAATGAGGGTTTTTCATCCTTGGCCTATTATGGACAAGAACCTCTCTCACTTTTTCCAAATTCATCCATGTTTGGTCTAAAACATAGTTTGAATAAAAATCGACCCTATGTGTGGCAAATGAGTTTTCCCTTGGAATGACTTAATGAAAAGTGATGGAGACATGATGTGTATGAGTTGGAATTGCCTCATACTTGCTTAAATGACCTCCCTTATGCCTCATATACTCAGATGTATCTGATTCCATAGCCAACCCTAGCTTAATGGGTGAGGAAATTAGGGTTTAGTGCTTGTGGAAAATGATGATTTGGGCACCCTTGGGAAAATACAACTCCCTTTGGCATGCACTTAACCCTTTGAAACTTTACCCTTTAACTTGACTATTTCCTTTGACAAATTGATCTTTTGATGGTCTGGCATATTTGGAACACTGAGTTAACAACTTGGGATGGTGAAATTATTACATTTGAAAGACATAAAATTACATAATGAAATAAGCATTTCTCTTTACAAATCATCTTCACATGGTGAAGGGATGTTATGTGATCACCCTTTACTTGCTGGTATTATGCAATGGAATGGAACCTTGGCAACCCTAATGACCTAATGAAACCTTTAAAAACCCTAAAAGACCTAATGAGACGTTGAAGGACTGAATTTCAAGATGACATAATGACCTCATGACTGATACAAATGGCATGATAAAAATAACTTTATGGATGATGTACAATCAACAAGATATGAAACTATACCAACAAGTAATCACATTTAGGGAAGAGTGATGTTTTTAGACTAGGACTACCATCAGTGACCAATTTTTTTGCATGTCCTAGTGGAATGATAAAATATTTCTGTGTGGGACACCTAAAATGAATATGAAAAGAGCAATTTTGATCAGTGATGGCAGTATGCAAATACTGATTCTAACACTAGTAACCTTTTGTTTAACTAGTGACTAGCGCTGGAAGTGCAAATTTTGATATGAAAACCCATGTTGGTTCTCTTCACGCAGTTTTTTCCAAAATAGGGGATAAGCTTCAACTAGTAGAATTCTCGAGAATGATGAGCTGGTTGCAATTGAATAAGGATTAGATCAAGACCTCCCATTCCTGGTTTTTGACACTACTTTCATGGATCTTCCCTTTGAGATGTGGAACCTCTACCTCCTTTTATGGATCCTCAACTCCCTCTCCTTCCCTATAAATCAAACCCATACCATCTACTTTTGTTTAGCTGTTGATTGGCTTTTGTTTGTTTTCCTTCCTAATGCTGAACTATGCCTGAATGCTACCCATTTTGCTAAGGAGAAAGGAGTGCTTGAAGGTTGAGGCTAGGACTGGGAAACTCACCTAAAGGAGGCTTCCAACATCAATTCTTAAGTGGTTGTAATGCTCCCTTTACCATCCATTAATAATACATTATGTGTTTGCTTTCCATAAATGTGCTAATCATTGCTCATTTAGTATAATACTCCTTGATATGTTATATGCTTTATATTGGAATGGTTTTGGATATGTATGTGTTTGTTGTCTCCACATGATTTTCCTTGTAGGTATTCATCCATAATGACGAAGAGGAGATTGAGCTTGGAAGCAAGCAAATCAAGGACAACACCAACAAATTTTAGCATCAGAGTTAGGTAGGTCGGACTCGTAAAATTTAAACAACAAAGGACTTGTCACCATGACGAGACTGAGCTACACCTTCCTAGTGTTTGTTAAAAATACTAATATGGATTCATCCGAAGGATGAACTTATAAGAAAATCATATGGTATCCTCTTAAAGCTTGGGATTAAAAATAAAGAGGTACTCGCTAGAAACAATGGGGAAAAATGGAAGTAAAAATATATCCTAAATTTTTTCTGAAAGGAAACATGTTGCTCTTGAACATGACACTTATCTATATCTCGTGTCGGGTTTGGGTTATCCTCACTTCATCATTTGTCTTGCTGGGTTTTGGAAATCCATTTTCCTTTCATCTGATTATATCTTATTTTCACCATGAACTTTGATCCTATGTAGAGTCAAATGCTACCAAATTTCGGAGTCGTGTTGTCGATATGTTCAAGAGAAGTCCCATCTACAATTCAAACCACTTATACCCTATTTGAATTTTTTGCAACAATCCTGAATCACTCTTACCAACTTTGCAAAATCTCGTGTTTCATGTCAATGATGTGGGAAACATTATGGCCCTCCTTCGATGGATCACTTCCTGTCTACTCCAACTCATTATTCAGGAAAATGATCTAGAAACTCCCTTTCAGTACCTTGGAGCTTGCATGATTCAATGGCAAGTTCTTTGCATTCGATGATATTTTCACATCATTGGCCATCAATCAAATGATTCTGTGAGTGTTCGACTTCAGCTTCGTTTTTCACACTCATGGATTGTGTTGTTGTACCTTGAGAGCCATTATCATTATTGGTGGTTTCTCTCGTACATGTTAATGTTTTACATCATTGACCAGTAATCAGGTGGTTTCTACCATGTTTGACTCCAGTTCCTTGATTCACATGGTTAGATTCATACCTTTGGCTAGATCAAGACAGAAATGAAGACTTGGGTTTTATTTGATAAATCCAAGCTACACAGGGTTATCAAATATTCATGATTATAAACACGATCCTTTCTAGTAGGATGATTGCATCCATGCTGTGGATCCATAAACATGATACTTTCTAGTCAGATGGCTACGTCCGTGCCGTGGGTCCATACACATGATCCCTTTTAGTCGAATGGCTACGTCCATGCTGTGGATTAATGTATTGTTATATGCTTACACTTTGAGCATACTTATGCCAGATATGATAGATATATTGTATTTTGTTTGATTTGTAGGTATCCTCACAGTGATTCTCTTAAGTCCTTGCATTTACATGTAAATAACTTCAGACTCCACTTCCCGTTCTTCCTTCATTCTTTAGGGGGCATCTGTTATACAATATTTTGTCACACTCCTAGTCTCGTATCCTTAAGTATCGCACTTTGTGTCATCAATGTTGCAAGTGTCACAAAGTGATGAAAGTTGTCGTAAACAATTTATTCACCATGATCATGTTCAGAAGCATCCCTGAAAGAAAAAAGAAGACTTGCCTTGAAGAAATTCTAGAGAACTTGTCCAAAACCTTGTTTTGCAAGCCCAACACTACTTTTACCAGGAAACTCCATGCTTGTAACCTTTTTTTTAAACTAGTTACTAGCGTTGGCAGCGTGACTTTTGATAGGAAAACCCACGTTGGCCCTCTTCGGGCAATTTTTGCAAAAATAGGGGAGAATCTTCTCCTACTAGAAGTATCAAGAATGATGAGTTGGTTGTAGCTGAATAAGGATTAGAGGGAGACATCCCATTCCTTGTTCTTGATCCTACTTTCATGGATCTTCCCCTTGAAATGTGGAACCCATCCCTCCTTTTATGGATCCTCAACTCCCTCTCCTTTCGTATACATCAAACCCCTACCATCTACTTTTGGTTAGTTGCTGGTTGGAATTTTCTTGTTTGCCTTCCTAATACTGAGCTATGCCTGAATGCTGCCCATTTTGCTAAGGAGAAAGGAGTGCTTGAAGGTTGAGGCTAGGACTTGGAAACTCACGTAAAGGAGGCTTCCAACATCAAGGCTTAAGTGGTTGTAATGCTCCCTTTAACATCTATTAATAATAAATAATGTGTTTGCTTTCTATAAATGTCTCAATCATTGCTCAATTAGTATAATACTCCTTGATATATTATATGGCTTATATTTGAATGGTTTTGGCTATGTATGTGTTTGTTGTCTACACATGATTTTCCTTGCAGGTATTCATCCATAACAACAAAGAGGAGATTGAGCTTGGAAGCGAGAGAATCAAGGACAACACCAACATATTTTAGCATCAGAGTGAGGTAGGTCATCTATCCTCCTTTGTGTTTTCCGGTATAAACTAGTGAAGTTTGTACATATTTGTCTAGTATGTTTCTAGATCCTCCCATATGAATAGAGTGATCCTTTTGGTCTACAAAAAGGATTGCATGTACAACAAAATGTTGGGGGCATGCAAACTTATCTCAAGCATAGTTTTTCGTAGTTTCAATCTTGTGTAAAAATGAAACCAATCTTAAGCAAAGTTCGTTTCCATTTCAAGTTTGTGTAAAAATGAAACCAAATCCAAGCAAAATTTGCCATGTTTCAAGCTTGTGTAAAAATGAAACCATTTCTACTTTAACTCTTGTGATTGTCATTTTTATCAGCCTATTTTTGCTACATGATCCTTGGTTTATTCATTCCATTGTCACCATATCTTTGGCTGAACATACACTTTCACTTGGTTGTTTTACCCTTACCTGAGGAAAATATGCGATGAGTGGTCTTAATAGATAGCCTATTGACCTTTACATGTTTTTAGGAGTTCCATCATGATTGGATCCAATTGCTATACTACTCGTTCCTCCAGGTGTACTCCTCTTTTAACTCTTTTCAAAATCCAAAAATGTGAAAATATTATATAGAGTTTGTCTTTTCGAACTTGTTAAAGTAAATTAAAACATGTCTATCCCCAACGGAGTCTCCATGTACCTAGAATTGAGTCATTATGCTGGGGGCATGCAAACTTATCTCAAGCATAGTTTTTCTTCGTTTCAAGCTTTTGTAAAAATGAAACTAATCTCAAACATAGTCTCTTTTAATTTCAAACTTGTGTACAAATGAAACCAAATCCAAGCATAGTTTCCCACGTTTCAAGCTTGTGTAAAAAGGAAACCATTTCTACTTCACCTCTCGTTATTTCCAATTTTATCAGCCCGTTTTTGCTAGATGAGCCTTGGTTTTTTCATTCCATCATCACCATTTGTTTGGCTGATCATACACTTTCACTTGGCTATTTTACCCTTGCCAGAGGAACATTTGCAATGAGTGGTCTTATTAGCAAGTCTCTTGACCTTTACATGTTTTGAGCAATGCCGTCATGATTGAAACCAGTTTCTATAGTATTCATTCCTCCAGGTGGAGTCCTCTTTCAGGTGTTTTCAGAATCCAAAAATATGAAAATATTGCCCAACATTTATCTTTTATAACTCGTTAAAGTAAATGAAAAGATGCTTATTCAATATAAGTTTAACCCTTTTCTTGACTGCGATAGACTAATGTACAAAAAAACAATAACATTGTCACATGTGAATAAGAGTTTCTCTTGAATATTATTTTCTACCTTTTCGGACTTGAGAGACTATCTACGAAAAGGGACCTCTGGAGTTCTGTTTTTCCTCTTTTTCAAACCCTCTAAACATGAAAAAGACGTTGAGTTATCCCTTCATCAGACTTGTAAAACTAAAACAAATAAGGACTCGTCACCATGATAATACCGATCTACTCCTTCCTAGGGCTCGTTAAAAAAACTAGGATGGATTCATCCGAAGGATGAACTTATTAGACAAGCATATGGTATCCTCTTCAAGCTTTGGATTAAAAATAAAGAGGTACTCGCTAGAAATAGTGGGGAAAAATGGAAGTAAACATATATCCTATATTTTGTTTGAAAGGTCGCATGTCTCTCTTGAAAATGACACTAATATGTATCTCATGTCGGGTTTGGGTTATCCTCATTTTGTCATTTTTCTTACTGGGCTTGGGAAATCCATTTACCTCTCATCTGATTATATCCTATTGTCACCATGACCTCTGATCCTATGTTGAGTCAAATGCTACCAAATTCGGGATTTGTGTCACCGATATATTTAAGAGAATTCCCATCTAAAATTCAAACCACTTATACCCTACTTGAATTTTCTGCAACAATCCTGAATCACCCTTGCCAACTCTGCAAAATCCTGTGTTTCGTGTCGATGATGTGGGAAACATTATGGCCATGCTTCGATGGATCACTTCCTGTTGTCTCCAACTCATTATCTAGGAAAATGATCTAGAAACTCCCTTTCAGTACCTTGAAGCTTGCATGCCTCAATGGCAGGTTCTTCGCATTTGATGATAGGTTCACATCACTGGACTTCGATCAAATGATTCTATGAGTGTTCGACTTCAGCTTCATTATTCACACTCATGGATTGTCTTTTTGTACCTTGACAACCATTGTCATTATTTGTGGTTTCTCTCATACATGTTAACGTTTTACATCATTGACCGGTAATCAGGTGGTTTCTACCATGTTTGACTCTGACTCGTTGATTCACATGGTTAGATTCATACTTTTGGTTGGATCAGGACAAAGATGTAGACCCTGGGTTTCATCTGATAAATCTAGGCTACGTGAAAATCCCTTTCAATACCTTGAAGCTTGCATGCCTCAATGGCAGGTTCTTCACATTTGATGATAGGTTCACATCACTAGCCTTCGATCAAATGATTCTGCGAGTGTTCGACTTCAGCTTCATTATTCACTCTCATGGATTGTCTTTTTGTACCTTGACAACCATTGTCATTATTTGTGGTTTCTCTCATACATGTTAACTTTTTACATCGTTGACCAGTGATCAGGTGGTTTCTACCATGTTTGACTCTGACTCGTTGATTCACATGGTTAGATTCATACTTTTGGTTGGATCGGGATAGAGATGTAGACCCTGGGTTTCATCTGATAAATCTAGGCTATGTGGAGTTATTAAATATTCATGATTGTAAACATGATCCTTTCTAGTTGGATGGTTGTATCCATGCCGTGGATCCATAAACATGATCCTTTCTAGTCGAATAGTTGTTTCCATGCTGTGGGTCCATACACATGATTCCCTTTAGTCGGATGGCTATGTCCATGATGTGGATTCATCTATTCTTATATGCTTACACTTTGAGCATACTTACATCATAAATGTCGGATATATTGTATTTTGTTTGATTTTCAGGTTTCCTGATAAATCTAGGCTACGTGGAGTTATTAAATATTCATTATTGTAAACATGATCCTTTCTAGTTGGATGGTTGTATCCATGCCGTGGATCCATAAACATGATCCTTTCTAGTTAGATAGTTGTGTCCATGTTGTGGGTCCACACACATGATTCCCTTTAGTCGGATGGCTACGTTCATGATGTGGATTCATCTATTCTTAGATGCTTACACTTTGAGCATACTTACATCATAAATGTCGGATATATTGTATTTTGTTTGATTTGCAGGTTTCCTGATGGTGGTTCTCTAAAGTACTTGTCTTTACTTTTAAATCACTTCATCCATCACTTGCCTTTCTTCCTTCATGCTTTAGGGGGCATTTGTTATACAATATTTTTTCATACTCCTAGTCTAGTATCCTTAAGTGTCACACTTTGTGTCGTCAATGTCGCAAGTGTCACAAACTGACGAAAGTTGTCATAAACAATGTATTCATCATGAATCATATTCAAAAGCATCCCTGAAAGAAGAAGAAGACTTGCCTTGAAGAAATTCTCAAGAACTTGTCCAAAACCTTGTATTGCAAACCCAACGCTACTTTGACCATAAAATTTTTGTTGTTCCACCTTATTAGTAGGGATTTGGACCATAAAAGTAGCGCTGATCCAAAAAATGAGTTTTTTTAGGTTTTTTATTAGAAAGGTTGAGTGTCTAGATCTCTGAAGTGTTCTCCTACTCAGTGCGCATATAATTTTCCATTATTTTTGTTGATTTCTAATTGGTTTGCAGAAGCCCATCCCATTGTTTGAAGTAGTTAAAGTGAATTTTGGTTGAGTCTTTAGTTATTGGGTCAATTGAATTTACTGTTTGCTGCTTGCCTGTGTGAAAGGAATATTGATTTGTTGTTGATTAAATAATTATTAGTTCTTTTGAGAACCATAAAGGAAATGACATTTGCATTTGCTTAGATTTCATCTCAAAGTTTACTTTTTGAATTGCATTAGATTACATTACGTTGAAAGGTCATTTTTGGGATTATAATTGAGCACAAATTACATTGCTTAGTGTTGAAAGATGGAAAGTACATTCACTTTCATTAAAAGAAAAGTAAAAAGAAGATCATTTTACTTTTGGTAGGTGCATTGGAATAGTGAAAGCGAAGATCTAGTTAGGAAGCTTTGTTTGTTGCACATTTGAATATTTCATCAATGATTGCACTTCTACCCTACACTAGATAACTTTCATTGAAACAAAAATAGTATTTTTCTCATGCTAGTTGCATCATACATGTGTTCACGTGACATCGATATTTGAGCCTTAAAATTGAAACTTAATTACAGATAAATGTTAAAATTCACCTCAATTAACCTAAGAAGAATTTGGAACATTAACTAAAACATTTAGAGGTCTAGGCTAGAGACATGTTCCAACATCTTAAATGTAGGAGCCATTGTTATTTGCAAACATTGTATTTTGGGGGTGAAATCCTGTTCCACACACGTAAGTGTATATGATCGTTCTCCAGTACTTTTAGGTGTATCGGAGGTGCTCCACATATGATAAGTATAAAGGAATGCTCTCATTGAATGGTTACACATTAGACATCACTACTAGGTACTGCACTCCCAAGAACTGTCACATATACATTGGGAGTCCCCTATAGGTTTTTATCCATCCATAAGTAACCGAGTCTGTTGCCTTGTATACTGTGATACAACAAACACAACATTCAGGGAGATTGGCTATATTACATTAAGTCCTTTGTTCACCAAGGTGTATATTGCAATTCACGGTTCCTTGGTAAACCTTTATGCCTAGTTATCCCTTTTTGAATTATTTTTGTTAAGTTATGAAATCAATTAATTAACTACATGAAAACATCCTTCCCGTGGAAATACGTGGGAAATAATCCTTAGTAGATCTTATCTTGAGACTAATGGAACATTTCCTAAGTCCACCAATCAAGGAAACTCCCCTTAAGGGAATCCTGGTCCTTTTCCTTCTTTTGGAAATGTTGGTGCTTCTTATATGGCAACGTTGTCCCTTCCCAGGTTTACCATTGGTTTGCCAGTTTGGTTATTTTCGACTCCTATGGTTCCAAATGTCTAAACCGCTCCTCAACCAGGCTCTCCTCCACCTGAAAAATATCAACCTCTAGTTGATCCTAAAGTTGACTCTTTATCTTTTTTGCGTTTTGGTCTTCTTCCTCTTCGTCTGGTGAAAACCTATAAGTTAGTAACCAGGTGGATAAGAATAACACAAAAAGGAAGATTAAGAAGAAGAAAAATAAGCAAGCGTCCAACCAAGAAACCATTGCTACATATGCAACTGATGTTGAAAAATCTTCTAATCAACCCCGAAAAGTGAAATTCCCTTGAATGCTATGTAAGGGTGACCACATTATTAGAGATTTCCCTGGTATTCCCAACATATTAGAAGTGTGGTCCACAAGTTCACATCGACATTTTGCATTAACCTCTGGGGATCATGCTAGTGATAAACCTTCAACTAGTGATAATAAGGTCCATGGGAAAAAGGGAAAAGTTAAATTTCCCTGTAGGTTATGTTAAGGGAATCATCCTATTCCCCTTTGTCCTTATATGGATGAAGCCTCTAAAGTGTTGGATAACCTTATCATTTCTCAACCTTGTCTTCTGACTGGTTGTCAGAAGCTTTCCCCTGATCCTCCACCAGTTTATCAAGATATTGATCATATCTCATCCCTAATCAACCCCACTCTCTCTGAAAGTGAATCCCATGAGTCTATTCCTGACCAACCATTGGTCGAGAAAATGGTTGACACGATTCCACTTTCAGTTGAACATATATATCCTATAGAAAGTGAAGTTCATACCACTCAAATTCTTCTATTTTATTTAGATTCCAAAGAATTAGGGGGTAGTCATTCTAATCCCATGGTACAAGGGGGTGACCCTCCTATTCCCACGGTATAGGGGGGTGATCATCCCATTCCCGTAATGGAAGAGGGAAGTCATCCCATTCTGATGGCATCCTCTCCAAGTAGTTTAGTCACTTTATTTTATTGGAGTCGACTGGAAGGATATCATATTCCTTCCTATGTGCCCTTTCAGATCATTGTACAAGCTTATAATATACCCATACTTGACACAATCATAGATGAAGGCACATCTATTAGTATTATGTCTTCAACTACTTGGAAAGCTTTAGGTTTTCCATAGCTTGTGCCCATTACCTAGAATTTGTTAGCTTTTAATAGAGGAACTAGTCAACCATTAGGGATCCTTCCTAAGTTGCCTATTAGGTTAGGAGGAAAGATCATCTATATGTATGTGATGGTTGTCCAAGACCCTTTGGATTTTAATTTAATCCTTGACCGTGATTATGTTTATGTAGTGGGAGCGATGGAATCTTCTCTCTTTCATGTCATATGCTTCCCGCATGAAGGAAGAATTGTGGCCATTGATCAAATTTCATTCGTTGGTCCTGATTTGAATCCCAATAAACCATCTTCCCTAAATGATCCTTGTAAGCAAGTGGTATCACCCCTGCCACAGGTTAATTATGTGGCCACCTATTCCATTGATACAAATTTAAATAATAATGCAACAAATTACATATATAACCATAAACAAAAAGATGAAACATAAATAGAACTTCATTTCATTAATAACAATCAACTGAAATATGCTTAGATACAAAATTTAAATAAACTAGCTCGGGTGATGGTAGCTGATCTATGAGAAGAGATGTGGCAGCTACATGCGTTTGAACTGTGTTACAATGAGGCTTCAAGGCCTATTTATTATTGAGAAACAATGGAAAACCCCAAACATCCAAAAACCTAACCCTAGGAGAATTAACGCCAAACTATGGGTCCCGTTGGGTTAAATTGGTACATCAAATTCCCGGGGTCGTAACTTTGGCACACTATCTTCATTTGACGCACACGATACCTCATTAGAAATATCTATCCAAGGAATACAACTGCTAATAATGAATATTGAGTTTAAAACACATATTTTCCACCGATGATTTTCCAAAAAAGCATCATTTAGGGCCTAAAAACGGCTCCGGAAGTTCAAGACTCGAAAAACTGCCAAAAATAGTACCTATGCTACAATTAAGGAAACTGGAAAACTGAAAGAAACAATGGTGGGGGTCCAAGTGGAATAGGTGGATGGCCACCAATATCCACCTGGATCATCCATGCCCACATCTACTAAAGATCCAGCCAGTGATATAGTGCGTCACGTATTGGGGGCATTGGAACTAAATCTTTCGATTAGATCCCTTAACATGTATCCCTTCCAGAGCGTTGTTATTCCATCTGATGAGAACCTCCTAGAAGCTTTTACCTCTTATAGACCGTAATCAAGGTGTCATGAAGATAGTTATTTTACTATGTTAACCTCATTAAAAAATGAAATAGGTCCTCATGAGGATAATTCTTTCACTATGTCAACCTCGTTAGTCATGATGACAGTTATTTTACTATGTCAACCTCGTTAAAAAATGAAGTAGGTTCCCATGAGGATAGTTCTTTTACTATTTCAACCTCATTAAAAAATGAAGTAGGTGTTATGAGGATAGTTCTCTTACCATTTCAACCTATTTAAAAAATGAAATAGGTTCCCATGAGGATAGTTCTTTTACTATGTCAACCTCGTTAAAAAATGAAATAGGTCCCCATGAGCAGAGTTCTTTTAATTGTGTCAAGCTCATTAAAAATTGAAACAAGGTGTCAGAGCATAGTTCCTTTGCTTGTGTCAAGCTCGGTAAAAAATCAAACAAGGTGTCATGAGCATGGTTCTTTTCCTGTGTCAACCTCGTTAAAAAATGAAACAAATCCCCTTATAATTCAAGTCTTTGATAAGCCCCAAGGATTAGCTCAAGTGGTCGAGTCCCTGTTGTTAAGTACCTCTCTTATCGGGAGGTCACAGGGTCAATTATCCTCGATGTCCTTAGGGTTAGGCCCTACTAGTTTGACCGATGGGCTTTAAAAGATTCCCTTCGGGGTTGATCTGCCCATATTTTCCTAAGGGAAAAAAATAAATTCAAGTCTTTGATGAGATCTCATAAAATCCCAATCGAGTCTTTCACTTGATCTCGTAAGTGAACCTTCATCCATCCACCATGAAATGAAGCTTGGGGGGCATGTACCTTGAATTGAGTCATTATGCTGGGGGCATGCAAACATATCCCAGGCATAGTTTTACTTTGTTTCAAGCTTGTGTAAAAATGAAACCAATCTTGATCATAGTTTGTTTCCATTTCAAGCATGTGTAAAAATGAAACAAAATCCAAGCATATTTTCCCATGTTTCAAGCTTGTGTAAAAATGAAACCATTTCTACTTTACCTCTCGTGATTGCCATTTTCATTAGCTTGTTTTTGGTAAATGAGCCTTGGTCTTTTCATTCCATCGTCACCATCTCTTTTTCCGATCATACACTTTCACTTGGTTGTTTTACCCTTTCCTAAGGAACATCTATGATGAGTGGTATTACTAGCTAGCCTCTTAACGTTTACATGTTTTGAACAGTTCCATCATGAGCATAACCAATATCTATACTACTCATTCCTCTAGGTGGAGTCCTCTTTCAGGTCTTTTCATAATCCAAAAATATTAAAATATTTTCGAGCATTTGTCTTTTCGAACTCATTAAAGTAAGTGAGAACATGTCTATTTAATATAAGTTTAACACTTTTCGAGACTGAGATATACTATTGTACGAAAAAGGAATACCTTAGTCACACGTCGCTAAGAGGTTCCCTTGAATATTATTTTCTATTCAAATTTGAGAGAATATCTATGAAAAGGGGCCTCTGGAGTTTCCTTTTTGCCTCTTTTTCAAACTCTCTAAACATGAAAAATATGTCGAGTTACCACTCTATCAGACTCATAAAGATGAACCGATGAAGGAATCTTCACCATGACAAGACCGATCTACTCCTTCCTAGGGTTTGTTAAAAATACTAGGATGGATTCATCCAAAGAATGAACTTATACGACAAGCGTATGGTATCCTCTTCAATATTGGGATTAAAAATAAAGAGGTAATCACTACAAATAGTGGGGAAACATGGAAGTAAGCATATATCTTGTATTTTGTGTGAAAGGCAACATATCACTCTTGAACATGACACTTATTTGTATCTCATGTTGGGTTTGGGTTATCCTCACTTTGCCATTTGTCTTACTAGGTTTGGGAAATCCATTTGCCTCTCATCCTATGACCTCTGATCCTATGTTGAGTCAAATGCTTCCAAATTCCAGATCCGTGTCACCGATATGTTTAAGAGAAGTCCCATTTGCAATTCAAACCACTTATACCCTGTTTGAATTTTTTGCAACAATTCTGAATCCATCTTTCCAACTTTTCATATCATGCGTTTCATTTTGATGACGTGGGAAACATTATGCCCCTTATTCGATGGATCACTTCCTGTTGAATCCAACTCATTATCGAGGAAAATGATCTAGAAACTCCCTTTCAGTACCTTGGAGCTTGCATTCGTCAATGGTAGGTTCTTCACATTCGACGATAGGTTCACATCACTGGCCTTCGATCAAATGATTCTGCAAGTGTTCGAATTTAGCTTCATTGTTCACACTCATGGATTGTCTTGTTGTGTCTTGAGATTCATTGTCATTATTGGTGGTTTCTCTCATACCTATTAACAATTTGCATCACTGACTGGTAATCAGGTGGTTTCTACCATGTTCGATTTTGACTCGTTGATTCACATGGTTAGAATCATACTTTTGGTTGGATTGGGATAGATATGAACACCCTGGGTTTCATCTAATAAATCCAGGGTGTGTGGAGTTATTAAATATTCATGATTGTAAACATGATCCTTTCTAGGTGGATGGCTGCGTCCATGCCGTGGAGCCATAAACATGATCCTTTCTAGTTAGATGGCTGTGTCCATGCTGTGGGTCCATACACATGATCCATTTCAGTCAGATGGTTGCATCCATGCTATGGATTCATGTATTGTTAGATGCTTACACTTTGAGAATACTTACATCATGTCTCTTGGTGGTGCTTCTCTAAAGTTCTTTCCTTTAATTGTAAATCACTTTAGCCATCACTTCTTGTTCTCCCTTCATGCTTTAGGGGGCATATGTTATACAATATTTTATCACACTCCCAGTAAGTGTCGTACTTTGTTCCATCAATGTCACAAGTTTCGCAAAGTGACGAAAGTTGTCGTAAACAAAGTATTCACCATGAATCGTGTTCAGAAGCATCCCTGAAAGAATAAGAAGACTTGCCTTGAAGAAATTCTAAAGAACTTGTCCAAAACCTTGTTTTGCAAGCCCAATCCTACTTTTACAAGAAAAATCCATGTTGGTAGCCTTTTTTTTATCTAGTGACTAGCAGTGATAGTGTGAATTTTGATAGGAAAACCCATGCTAGCCCTCTTCATGTAGTTTTTCCCAAAATGAGGAAGAAGCTTCTCCTACTAGAAGTTTTGAGAACGAAGAGCTAGTTGTAGTTGAATTATGATTAGAGCGAGAACTCCCATCCTGGTTCTTGATCCTACTTTCATGGATCTTACCCTTGAAATGTGGAACCTCCCCCTCCTTTTATGGATCATCAATTCCCTCTCCTTACCTATAAATCAAACACGTACCATCTAATTTTGGTTAGTTGCTGGTTGGCTTTTGCTTGTTTTCCTTCCTAATGCTGAACTATCACTAAATGCTGCCCATTTTGGTAAGGAGAAAGGGGTGCTTGAAGGTTGAGGCTAGGAATTGGAAAATCATCTAAAGTGTAGGTTTTAACCCCGTATAGAAATTACTTGCATACAAATTCTAAAACACAGAAAATAAACAATGCGAGAGCATAACACAAAAAACACCTATACACAAATATTTTCCCCTGGATCCCAAAACCATGACTACCAGATTGATTTTTCATTATATTCCTTTCAATGTTACAATACATATTTATACATGCCGAAGCATCCAATACCATGGACCGAAAACCATCGTGCCCAAAACTATGTGCGAAAACCATGCACAAAACCATAGGTAGGTCCGCCCACCTATTATAGTGTCCCAAATTTTTTTCCCGTGGAAAGAATATAACACAACCCAACATAAAGGAGGTTTCTAACTTCAAGGCTTAAGTGGTTGTGTGCTTCCCCTTTTTTTTTTTTTTGACTAGCGGAATCGACAATGGCAGTGTTATCGTACTCGCATTACACAGGGTCGAATCCCACCGACTGCCACTTTAACCTCTAGGAGGAACCGCCCAGCCCACGAGAACAGCCCTCGGTTAAGATGAGACTCGAACTCGTGACCTGCACAGTGGCATGGACGACTTAGCAGATCATCCGCTAGCCACGAGACCAAACCTCTGCGGGTTCCCTTACTTTTTATTAATAATAAATTATGTGTTTGATTTCCATAAGTGTGTAAATCATTACTCATTTAGTGTGATACTCCTTGATCTGTCACATAGTTTATGTTAGAATTAATTATGCTATGTATGCCTTTGTCATCTCTATTTGATCTTCCTTGTAGGGATTAATCCACAACGATGCAGAGAGGATAGAGCTTGGAAGCGAGAAGATTGATAACGACACCAAAGGGCGTTAACATCAAAGTGAGGCAGGTCATCTATCCTCCTTTGTATTTTCTGATATAAACCAGGAAAGTTTGCACAGATTTGTTTTTGTTTGTTGCTAGACCCTCCCATAGGACTAGAGGGACCATTTCTGTTCGCAGAAAGGATTTCCTGCACAATATTTGTAGAATAGTTTGGATTTGTATCTTGTCACTGATTACCTTCTTTAAGAAAGAAACATGTGTTGTAGCTCTTAGAGACAACCTTGGATTACTTACAAGACCAGTTCCTTGGCACATCTAAATTTTGCATGTCTCATATGGTTATATATATATATAGATATATATATGTATGTATATATGTATATATGTATATATGTATAGGGTTGGTTCATTCAATTAAAGAAGTAAGGCATGGATTTACTGGTATTTCTTCACATATACAAATCTCAGAAGCATGCATAAAAATAGTGGAGGCTGAGTAGTTCAAGGGGTTACAACTTAATAACCTTTTGCAGAGTGGATGAGAGAGGATAAGAATAAGGAGTAACTCATCACATAGAGAATAAGGATTCAAGAACTATATACTTCACACATAGAGATTGAGGCATTAAGGATTTCTATACTTATTTGAGTTACAAGCATAAATAATGGATGAAGGAGGAGATGAATGCTATGGTTCATGTGTTGCAGATTTAAAGATATGATTTCAATAGTCCACACATGCATATGCATAAACAATGTTGAGACAAATGAATCTGTGAAACAGTTACAGGCACATGCATTAACATGTAGATACTAATGAATCTGTGAGGAAGCTTGAAATATTTCTAGCAACTATAATTGCATGAATTCAGGGAAGAAGCATGAAAATAAAAATAAGTTTTGACAGAGGGAACACATACTATAATACTTGAAGGGGGGATCACCACTGTTTCCTTGATAGTATGAAAAATCTGTGTTACAATGAGATACAACATGAAAATATCATGTCTTTCTTTAGAATTTATGAACCTTTTTACAGTCTTGCTTTCCCCTATTTATCTGGAGAGGGGCCCTAAAACATTCATTACATAAAATATCTAAGATCTAGACTCAGCTATCTAGTTAACTAGCTATATCAATCATAAATGGCTTTGTGGCCCAAAAATATTACAGAGTTAAATGCCTCAAGACAGGAGGCACGTTACAGTACAGTAAAATAAATAACCATAAGATAAAAAATACACCAAGATCTCCTTGCCCATCCTGTGATCATTTCGATTGCAGGAGTTTTTCTAGCTAAGGTATGGCTTCCTGCACTGTTTCACAAACCTCTATCTTTTCTGACTTTATTTCATTCAACATTGACTCCTGAACCCATGTCCCAGTGGGATTCTTCTAGATCATCCCATCCTGTGCTTTGAATGCGCCACCTGGTCTTCTTAAAACCATAACTTTTGACCCATCACACCCTTTAAATCTTTGTCCTACCATATCATTGCCTGGATGTAGTGTAACAACGAAGTCTCTCAACTGTGGGCTTTTTACCTCTAAAACAAGTGAAACAGGCACTTTTTGATTACCCCCTTAACCCCCTTTGTTACATCCCCTTTTGTAACTTTCTACATATGATAGGGGGCTCGAACCAAGGGCTTAGCCCTTTGAGAGCTACGGATTTCAACATATGTGGGGGGGCCTTATTCCTTTTATAACTTGAATTGCCTCTGATTTCCTCTTACATCGCATCGATCGATATCCCAGACGTGAAAACTTCATGAAATATGGCATATGGAACATCGCATCTGGGGTCCTTTTCCTTATCGCAATCACAGTTGGGGAGGAGTATCGGTGGAGGAATAAGTCTTTACTTTGTGCGATCGCCGATCCCAAGGTGAAGTCATCACTGCCACATGTCACCTTGTGAGTGGTGACATGTGTCACCCAGAAATGGTCCCATAGGACCCCTGAAAACACTGAAATTGAGTGACACGTGTCATTTGCCATATCAGCATCCGTATTGCCACATCATTGTTGACGTCAGCCGCCATGTCAGCTCTGAGGATCAATCATATGTTGCCACGTGGACCCCTAGAGAAGAGAGAAAAAGGTCTGTGTGACCCTGTTTTCATAGGCATTTTCTTTGTTAAAGAATTTCGTTCCTCCTCGACGATTTTGCACTAAATCACAATATTGAAATTTTACACTGATTTGGGGCAGTGACCTCTGCCAATCACTAATAGACGATATGCCTAGAATCTCTGATTGTCGATTGCCAGACTGCCACGTGGAGGAGAGAGAAAGGGGTGGCCCAACCTTGGTTTTTTCATGAAATTCCTTTGTATTTGGTTTTCGGCCTTTCCTGGAACTTTCACAATGTATCACAAAATCGCCCCCCACACAATGTTTAGAGTGGCAACCCTTTGCTCTGGCGATATGATGATGCACCGATCACCGCTATGACAATGCATCAACGCCATGTGGAGGAGAGAGAAAGGGGTGGCCCTGCCTTGGTTTTGTTCCACATTTCCTTTGTTATTTATTTTCAGCCTCCCCCAATGATTTTACACTACATCCTATAATTGTGCCCCCGCAAGTTTTTTAGAGTGTCGGTCCATTGATATGACGATATGATGATATGCCGATATTCCGATCGCCGGTATGTCGATATTGCGGGATGTTCTGTGCCTGAGGCTCCTGTCTGCCAATTTGCGATAAAAGATCCGCCCTGACCCGCTGACTGCCAATATACGATATCAGCGATTCACAGATTGCTGTTTTTGCACCTCGCCAGTATTCCTCGCATTCCAGAAAGCCCAATTTGCGATTGTGTTAAGCCTCCTGGGTCCCGATATGTGATTTTCCCTCATACGTAGTCATTTTCTTGGTTTTCAGGGCTTTCCAAGTGTGATCTTAAACATGCTCTAATTTTTGATCCAGAAGTCCATTTTTGGACTTCTATATACCATTGGAAAGCTATTTCCATGCAATAGGCAACGAAGAGGGTTTGATTAAGATCTGAGATTTTCTGTACCCTAGGAAAGTGGCTCCAAACTTCACTGCTCTTGGGCAACCTTGAATAATTGAAACCCACCATGCAGTGAGTGAAAACAACATGGAAGACTACATGTACATGTGAAGACGGAGGCAACTCCAATTTGTAATCCATATGTCCAATCCTTTGCAACACCTTATAGTGGCCATAATACCTTAGAGCTAATTTATTGCCCTTCTTTTGTTGCTTGAGGGACATCTATTTATATGATTGTAGTCTCACAAATACCCAATCCCCCACTTCAAAGTCCCTTTCATTGTGATGTTGATCTGCTTGTTGTTTTAACCTATTTTGTGCCAGAACCAAGTCATTATTCAATAGTTTGAGAACCTCTTGTTGGTGTTGTATGTGGTTTACTGCTTGAGCCTTTATAGTCCCTTTCAAGGGTGATGTGATGGATGAGGATGATATCCATAAAGTGCCATTAATGGTGACATTTTTTATGAAGTATGGAAGGATGTGTTATACCACCATTATGCCAAGGGAAACCAACCCATTGTGTATGTTTTTCAGATTTAAATCAACATAGATACCCTTTTAAACATTTATTCACTATCTCAATTTTCCCATCAGATTGAGGATGACAAGATGAGTTGTGACACTCCGCGGACTGTTGCCAAAAGGGCTAGTAGTATCGGGATTTATTTGGCTAAATCACCTCCGAACCTGGGTCAGGCCCCAACAAGCCAACACATATTGATATCATAACAAGTCATTTTCCATGTAAATTTTTCTACTACATTGGGGTCCTCTTGTAGCTGTTGAATGATATTGCATATCTTATCATCTTGTTGTCGTTCTATCCTTACTTGTTCCACCCAGTCTGATTGTGGAATGGAAATAACACATAGTAAACCATTTATGTCTTCGTCTTTCCTTGAGAGTGCATTTGGAACAATATTTTTTTCCCTTTTTTGTAGATAATTTCAAAGTCATAACCCAACATCTTTGTGACTCATTTTTGTTGAACTTTTGATGATAGTCTTTGCTCCAAGAAGTATTTCATACTATTAGGATTTTTTTTTTCTAATTTGAAGTGTCTTCCTATTAGGCATGGACGTGATTTCTTAATTACATATAGTATGACCAAAATTTCTTTTTCGTAGATGGGTCTAAGTAAGTTATTTCCTTTAAGTTTGATACTTTCACAGGAAATGGGGCTTCCTTTTTACATAAAAACTACACTAATGCCATGGCCTGAGGCATCACACTCCATAATGAATATTTTTGTGAATTCAGTCATTGCCAAGACGAGACTTGAACACACAACATCTTTAATTTCTTCAAAGCTTTGGTTTATTCTTTAGTCCAAGGAAATGCTTCCTTATTCAATAATATTGTTAGAGTTGCTGCTATTTGACCCTAATTATTGACGAACTGGCGATGATATCCTATCAATCCTAAGAATCCTTTGATTTTCTTCAAGGTATTGGGGATTGGTAATTCCTCATAGCCTTGATTTTGTTAGCATCCCCATTCAGACCATCATGTGATATAATATGGCACAAGTATTCTACTTCTAGAACCCCAAAGGTACACATGGATGACTTTGCATATAGTTGTTTCTTTTCCAATAGTGTCAAGACCATGTTAACATGTTGAGCATGCTCTTCCAAAGATTTATTGTGGATTAATTTGTCATAAAAAAATACTAGCTCAAATTTTCTTAGGATAAGTTTGAAGAATCCATCAAGCATTGAAATGTTGAAGGTGCATTTATAAGTCCAATTGACATAACCAAAAACTCATAATGACCATCATGTGTTCTAAATGTTGTTTTGAGAATGTATTCTTGCTTCATTATGATTTTATGATATCTGGAATGAAGATCCAAATTAGTAAAGAAAATTGCTCCATATAACTCATCTAATAATTCATCAATGACATAAATATAAAATTATCTTTGATTGTCATTTTGTTGAGCTATCTGTAATCTAGACACATATGCTATGAGCCACCCCTTTTTGATAACCATCATCACTAGTGAAGAGAAAGCACTTTGGCTGGGTTAAATGATGCCTGCCTCTAGCATTTCTTGAACCATATGTTAAATATCACTCTTTTGTGCATGCAAATATATGTAGGGCCTAATGTTAGGTGGTACACTTCTAGGTTGCAAATGAATAACATGGGCATGATCTCAGATAGGTGGAAGACCCTTAGGAATTTCCCCAAATACCTTAGCATGATTGTTGATAACGTTTTGGAGATCCATTTGGAGCAAAGGATATAGATGTTTGAACACCTCATGAACAAAATTATGCAAATACACCTTTGTGCCCCTTTTTTAGAAAATTTTTCACGCTATTAAAGCTTATCACTTCACTGGGTTTCCATTGGATAAATCTAAGCACAATTTCCTTTCCTTCAGAATTTTTTTTTATAAAAATATCTTGAAAGTTAAGGGTCATTGTTCCCAATGATTGTAACCATTGGACCCCTAATAAAACATCAACACCACCCATTTAGATTGCAATCATGGATTAACCCATAAATACTCCCCCTTATTTAGCTTAATATTATGGCGGTTCCATGAACAATTTATGGTACCTCCATATGCAATCATTACTTGAAATTATGGTGTTGGAAATATAAAGAAACTAAGAAGTTTTTGCAACTTGTAATTGATGAAGTTATGGCTACTACCTAAATCAATCAATATTGTTACCTTTTTATTTTTGATATATCTTAGTCTCTTCTAGCTCTTGACCTTATGAAGTTTCTGTTTGTGAGGTTTTATCACTCCTAAAGTAACTAAACCAAAATCATTAATTGTCAACTAGGGTAGGTCTTTTTGTTTCAAATACGTCTGCACTATTTGTGCTGATACATGTAACAACTAGGTAAAACAAAAAAGATGTTGTTGAACACACTTGCATAAATTAAAGCACTCTTGTAGAACGGAAATACATGTTTGCAGGAATTAAAAGGCACATTGCAACAATGAAACACACTCAACAAGGAAAGAATCCACACTTCATAATAAATTCAGAATAAAGATAGGCACACCATACACTATCAACTAAAGATATAACAACAATTGAATAACATGGAATTGATTAACTTGTGTAACAACACACAATAAATCTGAAAGCAGAAGTGTATCTATCCCACAATGAAAGACATGCAACAATGATAAGAAATCCACACTAACACATGAAAAAAACAAATATCCTATCAACATTGTGATCCCTACTAAAGAGTATGACCCTTCCTCCCTAGCAGGGTGCAGGAGTAAAATGAAAACTATTTAATAATTCAACACAGAATTTGTAGTAACATCACTAGATATATGCTTGTATTAAAATAGTTGAAAATTAAAAGATCAAAATGTCGGTATTATCTTTGTTTTCCATCATCCCCTTCTCATGAGACTAAGCTCTTTTATAAATTCATTACAAAGCCCCAAATTAGGTAAATGAATCAGTCATGACAATCTTGCGATTCTCATGCTAATTAAGGTAACATTAATAATAAAAAGATGGAAATTGTTACAAAATGATTTTAATAGATATTTGTTATGGTTACACCACTCTTGTTTAGAAGCAATTGTAATTGCTTAGAACTTCTTAACTGTTAGCATGGAATTACTTCATGCAGCCCCTGACAACTGTCTTTGAAAATGACAGCTACAGTGTTGACAATTTGCAGTGTAACAACAACTTCATGGTGTAACAATAGGAAACGACAAACATAGGGTGTAACAACAAGTACCAAAAAATCACACATGTAACAAAAAGTAACAACAACGATTATTCACCCATGCCTATCAGTAGTTATGGCAACACCTAAAAGAAAAACATTCAAAAGAACTCTTCCAAAGATACCCTAGTTAGTCATCCCAAAGAAAACATGGTTTTGTTCAATACTTAGCAAAAAATAGCATAATAATACGCCAAAGAAAATTTTTGCTTCTTAATTAGAGGGAGTGACATTGTACTGGGGAAATTGTAGGTTCAATGAGGGAAAATGATGCCTGAAATATCCTCAAATATTGCATCCACAATATCCCCCAACTCAATCTACTGCATGTCCTCATGCAGATTCTTTAGAATGTTCAGGGTCATCATCTATTGTGACACTGGCATATTTCTGATGCAGTTCTGTAGAATCATAGGCGCTAACCGTGTCTTCACCTTCTTCCCTATACCCTTGGGTAGACACGAGCCGATGTGTCGAGGAATGTTCATCATGCTTTCTCAGTTGGAAGTAAGGCTGGTATTTCTCAACTGGGAGCCAAATCAGAGGAAACTTGAATTTGAGCCCTATCTAGAAAGCTCCGATAATTTTGACAATTCATGCAGACTTAGGGACTTGACTAACAACTACCATGAAATTGGGGTACCCAAAGGGGTCCCATGATTTTAGTGCTTCACTGCAATCTTCCCATCATTTCAAACTTCCAACTAATGCTTTACTTCTCAATTGTTCATAAATTTTAAGGAAAAACCCAACAATCCTTCTCCTATAGAGGGACAATTGTTTTACCATGTCAGATTTTTCTGAGAAACTTTCTAAATTCAAGCCTCATAGCAGTGACCATACCAGGTTCTGGCCTCATCTTCAGGGTTGTATTTTCTTCATTCATAGTAGATGATTTTATAGCGAGGTGCCAATCAATTTGATTTCTCATAAAATATAAAAGCTTGTAGCTCCAAATCTCCAACATAGGGGGAAAGGTTTGCAACCATATGCAAATTATAATTCTCAGCAAATATATCATGTAGGAAGAGTTCGCATAAAAAACTATGCTCATCAAAATCGTATGTGTGAAATACATCCATAAAAGTTTTAGTGGTAATGATCCTGTACGGTTTGTTCTCATGAATGGCTCTCAACTGGAAAAGATAAAATTTCTCCCACAAGATGATCGGGTAGGACGAAGATCACGTCCTGCAACCTAAAGGGTTTAGGGCTAACTCATACATTTTACCTATCTCTTCAGTCATCTTCTTGACTTCTTGTTTTAGTTGCTGTCTCTGTTCTTCCTTTTCCATCTCATCTTTCCACTTTTCCCACTTTATCATATCTTCTGTCAGCAATTCTTTGGCTCACTGATCGATGTTCTTCCAAAGAAACGACTCCCTTTTTCAGGGAAAGGGCCATTTGCTTCCAATTCTCCAATTCCAATACCAACAAAAGTCTTTCTGAATACCACTCTGCTTCAGGGTCCTATGCTATTTCATGTGCAATAACAGTAGAGGGTGTAACAACATCTCATGTTTTGAGCTGCTCTGCCTTAGCCACTAGTTCTTGTGTATCAACATCTTTGTTGACATGTTCTTGTGCAACAACTCAATTTTCCTTCCTTAAAAAAGCTCTGTCTCATGTTGGCTTATGGGGGTCTGACCCAGGTTTAGACTTATTTAGCCAAACAAATCCCTACACTACTGGCCCTTTCGGCATCAGCCCGTGGAATGCAGACTGAAGTCTCACTCGAAGCAGTATGGTGGGATGCTGGAACCAAGTTTCAACACCCTTGAGATGTTTGTGATGTCAGTTTAGTCCAACTAGACCTGCCTTCGCGTAGGTCACTTCGCGCACTGTTCCAACCTTCAGTACCTTTACGAAGTGTCACAATTGTCTTTCACGCAGCCCTAACCAGGGGCTGAGATGCTTTCGCACTTCTAGGGCAGTGATCTACGCTATTTTTTAGAACTACACTAAGTGTCTTACTTATCTTCTTAACATATTCTAGTTAACTTCGCGTAACAGCTATTCTATTTTTCATTCACTTAATCCACCCAATTATACACATTCGCACATCATATAAGCATTAAAAGTGTAATTTATATCCAATGTAATAGATGCATAAAATAGGAAATAGATACGTAGAAATGATAGGAAACTTCTCTTTATTAATACTTCCAACTGTTACAGACTCGACTCAACTTGCGTACTCAGCTGTAGGGGTCTGTGCACTCAGCTGTGGACTACTAGGCCTCTGCACACTCAGCTTTAGAGCCTTCTCCTACTCTACAACCCAAAACTAGACTTTCTCCACAGATCTATCTCACATACCTCATTGCTTTTTTGACTATGCTATCAAACTACTTAGAGCCTTGCTCTATTTATACAATCCCATGGTCCGCGAACCATGGGTAGATCTCTACAGCCGACATTACATTTAACAAAACTAAGGCGGACAACCCTATGAATATTTAGCAAACTATGCACTCCACCCCCACAAAATACAGAGTCTTTACATCGGAATTACAATCTTTGACCAAAATCTGGGCTCTAAGCCCGAAAAATTCCCTTGCGGGATCCCGCGCTTAACAGGCCCCCAACACAAACATCGTGACTTGCCCTCGAGTCACTCTGTCAGTGTGATATCTTTGCATGAAGACCTCCCAACTCTGACTAGATCACTGCAAGTTCGACATCGCACTAAGCAGCTGCCTGCTATACTTCCTCTACGCGCTTTTCAATGACTACTGTGGCTGAACTGCTACCCTAAATCCTCTCCTTTGTTGCTTGCAGCTGTGCGAGTTTTGCTTCAATGGAGGCTGTAATGGTATAAGCCTCATCGATCCACGACTATAGGCACGACTTCAAAACTGCTTCCTTATGCTGAGAAACATTGACTTGCTCCTTGAGCGCTTTGGCCTGCTGTATCCTCACAAGCCTCTTTGTAAGGGCAACCATTTGCGTGGTCCCTTTTACTTTGTCGTATCTCCGCTGCATCTTGCGCACCTCTGTCTCTAGGTGCTCTATGTTCGGGTCCTCCTGCAGGGTGGTGAAGACCTTGAATGACTACTCGAACAACTTTTTGCAGTTTGTCACTGCACTATTGACCGTCGCCATTGCTGTTGTGATTGTGGTGGTGCGCTGTTCCTTAACCTCCGACGGAGTTAAAGGCTGCGCCTTCAACTATAGTTCTTCTATTTGAAGGTTCAACTCCAGCTGAACCCTGGCCATTTCTTCCTTTGCCTCATGCACCCTTGCTACTAGCTTTCGGACGTGCACCTCCAGTGGTTCCTCTACTTGGATGGCCAACTCTAGGACCATCTAGCAGGCTTCCTCCACCAACTACACTATCTGTCTATTCTGTGTCACTACCTTGTCATGCTGCAGGCTCAATTTCTCAATGTTGATGCACTGCTCGCTGATTACCTGTAGCACACGACCCTCCCTGGCTCATAGTTCTGCATCGACTCCATCCTGCAAAACATAGAGCATCTCCCGAGGGAGTGCAACCATGTTTAACCCGATTCCCTTCAACCCGCTGGCCAAAGGCCTGTTGTCCTCATTTTCTGTAACGAGTGCTTCATCTGGCAGCACTATTGTGTTGGTTTTCTGGGTGCACAACATTTCCTCGGTTGCGGATGTGCCTACTGCGAGGCTGGTTGAAACTGTGCTAGCTTGTGGAGTGCGCATCTACAACTCCTGTATTTGTGCCCCGAGAGCCCCAAATACCAATTGGTATTCCTCCTCGAATTGCTGGAGGGCCTCCGCAGTGACGTCCCTCACCATCTCGCCAATATCATGTAGATCACCTTCAGTAAGGGTGATAGGGTTGAATGAAGTCTTTGAGGCCTTTGTCTTCTTTCGCGGCCCTACTTGTTCTCTTGGGCTTGGACGTTTCAGCTGGGTGGACGTTGTATGTGGCTTCGTGCCACCTTGTTCTATATCAATCTCCGTCTTAGGCAAAGGCAACTTCTGTCCTTCGTGCTCTTCTTTTGCTGCCTTCTACTGCTCCTCAGCCAACTTCGCAACGTCATGTGCCGCTTGGGCCTTAGTCACTTCTTCTTCCTCCCTGTGATTTTCTGCCAACTGCGCCATCTGCAGTTTCAAATATTCCTTCTTCTGCTGCATGGTATACTTCTATGCTTCCATCGCGGAGCCAACTGGAGCACGCCACTCTGGCGGCCAAGACTTAAGGACCACGAATATGACATTGTCGGTCGCAAAATAGGGTATCTCGTGTCATGTCTTCGCAGGGTCCTTTCACACCCAGATATAGACATGGTGGAAGTCTACTTTGAACTCTGTGAAGCTCTGTAGACTGTTGTAGACCGTGGGCGATAATCGCGGCTTGTGATTGATCCCCATCTTGATGTTCATCTCCATGAGCACCCAAAATATTTTTCTCTCCCTTATCCTCTACACATCTTGGTTTTCCCAAAGCGAAGCATACTTCGTTGCCCCTGGAAGATCCTACTCAATTGTTGGGAACTAGCTATATTCAGGTAACTCCTATGCCACTAGTACTATCGACAACAGGAGCCATGCATAATGAAATGTTTTTCCCTGCTCCTGCGCCTCGTGGCAGTTCTAAATGAACTCTCTGCACATATAGTTTTCCTAGTTAAAATGGACCCCTTCTGCACATTGTGCTACAAACGCAACCACCAGCGCGGTCACCTCATTCGCGCGACACTTCCGCATCACCTTCCCTTCCAATATATGAGTCGCAACCTTAATTACAAGGTTGTTGATGCTAGAAATGGCGTACCCTTGCTTCTTCTTCTCCAGTTTAAATTTCTTCTTCATGGCCTCCACGTTGGCCAAATCATCACTCTTTCCCTCTGAGATGTTTGATAGGTCCTCCCCTGCACAAGGGAGCCGTGTAATCCTGTGAATCAAATGGTTTGTGATGGGGATGGGCTCCTCTATCCACAAGCACCCATCATGCACCAAGTAGTGCAGCTGCCTGATGACAAAAATGGTCACTGGGGTGCAATGGAAATGTGACACCCAAAGCAGGTTTAACAAGCCCGCCTTCTCTACACCTCTCAGCCATTTACGTGGCTCCAACTCTATGATTCTAGCTGGCGGGTCTTTCTTCTGGAGCATGAGCTGCGCGATTGCGAGGTGCGGGAACTTCTTGTGGTTTGTGAGGTCCCAGTCTTCAAATTTCAACCCGGGCACCCATCCCAAGTGCGCTCCTTCAAAAATAATGTCGTCAGGGAGTAGCGGAGTTTGCAGAGAGCTCTTGCTCTCATCTATATCTTTGGGCACCTTTGCTTTACCCTTTTGTGGAGGAACATATGCAGGCAGCTTTGTGAGAGGGTCCTCACCTTGGGTTTTGACCTCTATCTCTACATCCTCCTCCTCAACCAGGATCTCTTCGAGCTCTTCTTCCTCATCGGCCTCCAAATTAATAGCGTTCACCTTTTCTTCCATGGTGAGCTTAGTCCTCAGTGGATTTCGAGGTCATATGCACACCGGTACCATGGCTTGCTTGTCTTTCTTGGGTCTCGACGTGCGTGGTGATTTAGGGATTTTAGCGACTATCCTAGTGCTTTTTGGGGCCTCCATTTCCATAATTGCCTGCACGGCTTCCTCATCGGTCATTGCTTCGATATCCATGGCTTCTTTGGGTGTTGCCATAGTGCGATTCCACAGATCTCTTAGTGTCTCTGGCAATTGTTCAAGCAACGAATTCACTTTTAGAAGATCGAACAAATCTCGGTGCATGAATATCTGAGTGCACAACAACTCAATTCTCAAATTGCCAAGCGTTGTTTGCTGGACAACCCTTTGTAATTTATAGCGCCTTTTGAATTTGAATTCGACCGTTCCCCCCACATTCGGTCCATTAATGTTCGATTGGTGGCATATTTTCAAGAATCTAGCCCATAAACTTCGCCTTAAATGCTTGCCGCCCGCTCCATTTGGTCTCAAACCAAGCATCACATTGTGAATAGTGACTTTAATGGTTACTTTGTAGCTAACCCGCACAATAGCGTAGCTACCCTTGCACTGTCGTGGACCCTGTGACACTTTGCTACTACACGTAGTCCTGATATTACATAGTCCCTTGGTAGAGTAGTTTATAGTCCCGCTCCTCTTTTCCGCTGCCTGGAGTGCTAAGACTATGCTTTTGTCGGCTAGCTAGATGGCTGAGCCACCTGTGTATGGCTTCA
This sequence comes from Pinus taeda, assembly GCA_000404065.3. Classification (NCBI taxonomy): domain Eukaryota; kingdom Viridiplantae; phylum Streptophyta; class Pinopsida; order Pinales; family Pinaceae; genus Pinus; species Pinus taeda. The sequence continues at coordinate 27,633 of APFE031518919.1, read as the reverse complement.
AATGACTGCCATTTACTTTTCTTGGGAAATTTTGTCCATTTAACTTTACCAACTGCACCGTGCCTCCATCTGTGATCGCCTTAATAACATACGGTCCCAGCTAATGCATTCTGAGCTTTCCTAGAAGTTTGTCAAACTTACTATCATACAACAACACCAAATCATTCACCTTAAACGTGCACAAACTAATATGTTGATTGTGCCATGCATTTTCACGCTGCTTTTGGACTTGCTGGTGAAATCTAGCCAAAAATCATTCTTCTTTGAGCTCCTCCAACTGCGTGAGCCTCTCTTCCAAGGCTCCACAATCTATCATACCTGTAAGCGCTACTATGCGCAGACTAGGCATAATGTATTCCATAGGCATTACAACGTCCACTCCATAGACAAGCCTAAGAGGTGTCTATCCCGTCAATTTCTTGCATGTTGTTCGATAAGCCCATAACATTGCAGGTATGCATAGATCCCAATCACTTCACTGTGCATTGCATACCTTGTTCAACACGTTGCATACCTTGTTGAACACTTCTGTGATTAGAACCTTTTGCGTCTTCCTGCATAATGTCTTCCCAACATTAAGAGCCATCTGCAAGCTTCCCCCCCAACACATGCTTATTGACCATGTATTTCAGCATGGAGTACATGTGCATCTGCGCAGGTTGTTTTCCATATGCCTACCCCCACTTGGCTAGATGCGTGCGTGGATCATCCCATCCATTGTACTTGTCTGTTAGTTTCACCCTAGGCTTCCCAAATTGTGTGCGCATCATTCTCCTACATTCACGCCAGTGGTCAAAGCTTCCTTTATGCGTACCCCACCATCTCGCAAGTGTAGCGCGGAATACCCAGTACAAGGCCTGGAAGCATTGCTTTTCCAACACCTCTCTTTCAAATTTATCCAAGAAGGTATCTACCTTACTTAAACCATCATAAGTAGGCAGATCTCTTACTTCTCTCAACACGAAGCGCAATGACCTGGTCATCATATTGCAATTCAACATAGTTACCTCGTGTAGCCAAATCTACCAGTGCTCTATCTCTTCATCAAAATTCGAAATACAGGAGCTCTCACACTCCCATGCAAGCCATCCATCCATGGTGGGATTCACCCAGTCTTGGTCTCACACTATTATCTTATAAATACAGTCCAAATCATCATCGCTTTCATAGTCACGAATCGGCTCTGTATAGCGCGATCCTTCATTAGGGTCTAGGGGTACAATTACGCGCAGTGATTTCTTCTCAAATATCATCTTGCACTTCTTCAGATTAATTACCCCATTCATGTCAGTGGCCCAATCAATTCCCAAGAGTGTGGTGTAGGGATTGCTATCATCAACAATATCTATCACTTCAAAGTCTGCCAGCGCGTTCGCTCCCTCAGTATCCACAGTTATTCCCTGCAATCACCCCATGGGTATTATTTTCTATTAGCTCACCATCCTTTGTTGAATTGGATACCACTATAGTGTAGGTCTCCCCATTCACTTCCATGTCTGTTTCAGCAGAACATTCACATCTGATCCCAAATCCAAAATGACTTGATCCAATCCATATTCTCCGATTTGCGTGGTTAGCCTCATTTCTCGTCCCGTCCTTGTTTTATGTTTTTTGATCTTCCAAACTACACGTGGTTCTCTTGGCGCGGTCCCAGCGCATTTGTTGATGAGTTCCTATACCCCTTTCACAGCCTTACTGTCATGCAGTAACTTCATACAGGTTTCCAGGAACGTTGTGAGCATAAATGGGTCCATTTTTGGCTCCAGTTTATCTTTTCTTCCTGAAGTGGAGGCGTTAACAAAGCTCTTCTTAGCTTCCATGAAGGTTTCCTGAGTGCGCTCCAAATCAAGCTCCGCTTCTTTCGCTGGAGATTTGTGAACCCCAGTACTGTCTTCTGAATATTTTCCTTTGTCATCTCCCGTCGCGATTCCACTTCGGAGCACAATGTTCACATTCAGATCTTCCACGCTTGGCTTAGACCTCATCATCTATAGGTTTTTAGTCAGGGGAGGCGGTAGCACTCCTTTATCGCGTATCCTATCTATCAACGTAGGACAATATTCTATCTCATGATCAAACAACGTGAAATAGAAACACGACAGGCGCGTTGGATTTATGAAATTGTGAACATAATGTCCTAGCCCTCGACAATTGTAGCAAATCAATTGTCAGCGACCTCTCGCAAGTCCTCCTCGGCCTCGGCCTCGTCCACGCCCCTGAATCCTATTCGCACCATTCCTACATTCTGGTCAAGTGGCCACGTTTCAGCCTAAAATCTATAGGTGGGCGTTCTATCCATCATTAATTCACAACTTCTACAAGTGCAGTAGTCATGTCCCATCGACCTACAAAATTTGCAGAACAACTGTTGCAAATTTTGTGTATACTTTTGTAACTAGTGACAGTTGTCTGTGGCATTTTTTCCAGCTATTTGAAAAATCGCACACCACAAAGGAGGTGCTACGCTAGGTCTTGTTTGCGCTTCTGGCCTTAACGACATCGGTCCTCCTCCCACAAGGTAATTTGTGAAAACCGGGAGTGGTCCTCGTCATGACCCTAGCCCTTGCATTTCACGCACCATACCTCTTCGCGCACTTTTGGTCGAACCGTCCTGTCTTGTTTCAGAATCTGCATCTCAAGGCACAAATTCTTCAGTTGCGCATGGATCTGCTAAACTCCTAGGTTTGGATCCTACATCGGGGTCTCATGTAACCTCATAGCAATCTCCAGGGCCTCTGCTTGAGTTGTTATCTTCTGCTATGACAACGAGCTCCTTAAATGTGGTAGTAACGAAGATACAAACCATTCGTGATGATATCCATCTATCAAATTCATGTTAACTTCGTGAATCGTACATTTCAGCCTCTGATCCAGCTCCTATGGAGTCTCACCTGGTTGCATCGTGATCTCTTTGAATCCCACGATTGACTGTGCTTCATATTTCAGCCCACTAAATTCTCTATTTACCGCTGTTTAGATATCTGCGATTCCTACATTTGGATTATCATTGGAGTACTTAATATACCAGGTCAGTGTGTGATCCTATAGGGTGTTAACCAGTGTCGCTTTCTTTATATGATCATCTGTAACTCCTTGTGCTTCCCATACAACCCTTACAACGAACCAGAATTGTTTCAGATCCTCGTTTCCCAAACCTTTGAACACAGGAAACTTCACTGTAATTTCCATATTGACTCACGGTGGTGGTGGAGTGGGTACGGGTGAAGATGGAGGTGATGGCGGTGAAGCTGGTGGTGGTGTGGGTGGAGGTGGTATTCGCGGATTTCTTTGCCTTATCAGATGGATGGAACTTTGTGGAGAGACCTTTGCAAGCTCTTCCTCGTCCCCTCATGGAGGTGAAATCAAGGGGCTATTTTCTGGTCCCTTATTTCTTTCATTTCTGTAAGCTTTTCCACTTCATGTAGCCCCAAACATCAATGTAACTGTATAACCTTCGTTTCGCACAATAACATTTTAATCTAAGTATTCAAAGACTTTACATACTTACCTCGTGGTCCTTTGAGAAAGCGTCGCTCTACCTCGCTGTAGCTAACTGAGGTTTCAACCACGAAGTCAGTAACGAATCCTCCTATAATACGATCGAGCTAATGATTAATAGTGCACGCGATCTTATCCTTCGATGATTCTAACCTTCGCACTAGTTCTGGGGTCCACACAATATGACCGTCAAGTTTCCACCTTCCTTGGCTATCTGCTAGCTTTTTGATCCACTCATATAGTTGAGTAGGGAAGGATGCGAAAATGATTTTGTGGATCTCCATGTATAGGTAACTGTCTAGCCACTCTTCTTTTGACAGTGGTGAGTTTCTGTTCTCCTACATCACAAACTCATGAATTCTTCTACCCAACTAGCCTTAAATTTCTTTCTTAGTTGGATTCCAATGATACGACATTAGACATCTCTATGCAGATTTCGGTTTCAACAATGGAAACATTTGTTGGATTATGGGGGCTTGACCCAGGTTCAGAGTTATTTAGCTAAACAAATCCCTATGCTACTGGCCCTTTCGACATCAGCTCATGGAGCGCGAATTGAAGTCTCACCCAAAGTAGTATGGGGGGATGCTGGAACCAAGTTTCCACACCCTTGAGATGTTTGTGATGTCGGTTTAGTCCAACTAGACCTGCCTTTGCGCAAGTCGCTTCGTGCATTGTTCCAACCTTCACGAAGTGTCACAATCATCTTTCGCAGCCCTAACCAGGGGCTGAGATGCTTTCACGCTGCTAGTTAACATCGCGTAACAGATATTCTATCTTGCATTCACTTAATCCACCTAATTATACGCATTTGCTCATCATATAAGCATTAAAAGTGCAATTTTTATCCAATGTAACAGATGCATAAAACAGGAAATAAATACGCAGAAATGATCGGAAAATTCTCTTTATTAATACTTCCAACTATTACAGACTCAACTCGCCTTGTGCACTTAGCTGCAGGGGTCCGCACACTTAGCTGCGGACTACTAGGCCTCTGCACACTCAGCTGTAAAGCCTTCTCCTACTCTACGATCCAAAAGTAGACTTTCTTCACATAACTATCTCACATACCTCATTGCTTCTTCGACTATGCTATCAAACTACTTAGAGACTCGCTCTATTTATACAATCCCATGGTCCACGGACCATGGGTAGATCTCTAGAGCCAACATTACATTAACAAAATTAGGGTAGACAACCCTACGACTCTTTAACAACCTACGCGCTCCGCACCCACAAAATGTAGAGTCTTTACATCGGAATTACAATCTTTGACTAAAAACTGGGCTCTAAGCCCGAAAACTTCCCTTGGGGGATCCCACACCCAACATCTCAACTACTAGTTCTTGTGTATTAGCAACATCATCGACATGTTCTTGTGTATCGGTTTCTAGGTTAAAATCCATGGGGTGTTCCGTTTCAACTGCTGGTTCTTGTGTGTCAACAACATCGTTAACGAGTTCTTGTGTGTCAGCCTCCCATGGTTCTGTTTGGGTTTATTCTAAGATGGTGTCTGCAACACAAATCTTGTATCCTGCTATTTCCAAACCCTTAGCTCATGCTATACAAAAATGCCCCTGTGTAGTTTTTGATCCCAATTTATCAACATCCTCAACCAATGTATCGAGACCTTAACCTTTGTTTTCATTTTTATACCTCTTAATTGCCACTTTAATTCCTTATCTTTTACTTCTTGCTTCTTAATTTTAAGCAGCAAATTTTGGGTTTCGTTCTTACCTAATGAAGAAGTGTCTTTCTTCTTGGTATGTTTCGTCTTCTTTTGCTTCTTTGTCTCTTCTTGCTTCCCCTTTTGTTCCTTTTTCTTGCCTAGTTTTTTCTTGGATGGTGGCGAGGGTTCTAGTTGAGTACCAAACTTAACCCTTTTCTTCGGTATTCTTCCACCCATAGGTTTCTCAAGTGACCTCTTATTAACTCTAATTCCAGAATAATTTCACTACTTCTTAGCTGTATCAGCTTTCCCTGGAGCATCTGTAGGAGTTTAAGCTTGTCTCTATTGTGGGGTTTATGTTCCTTCAATGCTAGAATCTTCCCAATTTCTTCCTTGCTGCTCCAAAGCTTCCATTACTATCATTTGTATGAGGCCATGATTGGTAATTCATCTCTCTAGATGCAAGGCTACCTTTACCGTGGCAACCATATGTTTCAAATTTTCCAACAAAAAATGGCGAAGATTAACCAATTTCCCATGACGAAGATGACTCAACAACGAAAAATGATAGTCGAAAACTATTATCGAGTGCTCCTCACATGTAATATACTTGATACTTAACAAGTCACCATTGTTCCATGGCTAAGGAAGGGAAAGGCAGTCAATTCCTCTTCCCTTCTTGACCAACTGTTCTTCTCCCTGCAAGAATTCAACTTTAAGGGATGGGCCATTAATTTTTCGGTTGAACCACCTCTTCCCTTTGGGTTTAAGTGTTTTCACTTTGGAAATCACTTCCTCCGTAATATCTAGTCTTGGTCCTATGACCTCTATTTTATTTCTATTCATATTTCGATCAAATTCCAAAGAAACACCCTCATCCGACCCCCTGAGTCGCTCGAAAAAATCGATCCACCATGCTTCTCTAAAAATTTTATATGCTTCCGGGCATTTTATCAACTCCTTGATGGAATCTGATTCATGCCTTACTATTGATCCTACCATCCTTCACTGTTACATACCCTTCACTAATTGCTGCAACAATCACTATGAACTTTCGCTTGCTTGTCGTCACAATTCTTGAAAAAATTGTGCAATGACGGTAAATAGCTACGCCGGGGTGGATATCAGGTCAAAAAAATGTGTGATACGGGTTATAATTTCATCGTTAATTCAAAGGTGTGAAAATATGACTTGGATACAGTTAGAATTAATGAGATGATCAATCAAGAAAGGTGGTAATGATTAACATGTATTGTCACTTCAAATTGGGTTATGTCATGAATCACAAAATGATTCGTGCCCCCCCTCGCCACAAAAATTAAATGCAAAGGTCATCCTCGACCGTAAAAATGAAATGATGTATTAAATTTCATAATTGCTAAATAAATAAAAAAACAATATTCTTTTTTTGAATGACTTACTGGAGGGTGATTTGATTGATATCGACAACGGAGCACTGGTGATGGTGATTATGGAAGAGGACAACTACAACTGGTTCCATGCTATAGTCATCTCCATAAGATCGACTGCTATGGATGTAACAACAAAAGAATTTCTCCATGATGGATGAATAAATTTGCAGCAGTGCTTTATTACAACAATGTATTCCTTTAAGGGCATTACAATTTGTGCTTACGAAAGAATTCTCTAAATAATACAATGAAATGAAAAAAAACAGGCGTGTATCAACATGACATCTATGACATATGTGTAACAATATGTTGTTACATAATTTATTAAAAGGAAAATGTGTATCAGCTTCCATAAAGTGGTTTTTAGCTAGTACAAGTATCTAACCGTGCCCCACAAGAGGTTTTCACAGGGAGATTTTTTTTGTTGTTGTTGTTAAATTTTATTATTATTGGTTTTTTTTGGTGTATCGAATGCCAACAAAAGTTGGTTTTAAGCTGCTACACTTATTGGAATTTAATAATTTGACAACACAGGAGAATTTTCCCTTGCCCTCATAACTTGAAGATTAGATCCTGAGACAATGTTGATAAATTAATCCTTTGAGGTTGGTTTATGATATAAGTGAAGATGATGCCCATTGGCAAGTAATGGCACTTTGGTACTGTCTATGGTAATTAATCTCATGGTCCCATTGTCAAAGACTGTATCTACCTCATAAGGACCCAATGATTTGGTGCAGAGCTTTCCCTTGAAGTATTTGAATCGTGAATCATACAGTAGAGCCCAATCACCTTTCTGAAACACCTTCTTTTTTATAAACTTGTTATGCCACTTAGCCCTCTGCCGCTGGATGATGTCTATTTGATGAATGATAGCCAATCTCTTCTCATCTAGTTCATTTAACTAGTTCAACGAATGTTTTGATCTATAGTCAAATCTAGGTTCACTTGCAATGTTGTTCTGAGTGTCTTTATTTCGAACTCAATGGGAAATAATGGGTTTTTACCATACACCAATTCGTATGGTGAAAATTAGGTAGTATTTTTCCATGTAGTTATGTATGACCATAGTACTTCTGGAAGTTTATTAACCCAGTTCCTTGGTGGCTGGCTACAATCTTAGTGAGAATTCCTTTAATAACCTTATTATTGCTCTCCACTTGGCCATTTTTATGTGGATAATATGGTGAGGTAATTCTGTGACAGATCTTGAATTTCTCAACTAACCTTTGGATAGAATGTGATGTGAACTGTGGTCCTCCATCTGTCATTCTTTCTTGAGGTACTCCAAAATGAACAAAAATGTCTTCAAATAAGAAATCTGAAACAACCTTTTTAGTTTCCCTAGTTAGTGGCTTTTCTTCAACCCATTTTGTGACATAATTTGTATAGACTAGAATGTAGAACTTCTGTTGAGATGAAGGATTAATTGGTCCTACAAAGTATAAGGCCCACTTCTCAAATGGTTCCAAGACTATTTGAGGTTGTAATGACATTTCATCTGACCAGAGTGGTTGATCCATTCTCTGACAACTGTCACATCCCTTCACAAATTTATTTTCATCTTGGAATACAGTAGGCCAATAATATCCTATTGAAAGAAATTTATGCCCTGTCCTCTTGTCAGCAAAGTATCCTCCATAAGGTTCCTCATGACAGTCTATGACGATGTCAAAAATATCATCCTCTCTCACACAATGCCTTATTCGATGATCTAGTTGTGTGTAGTAGAGGTATCCTTCTACCCAAGAGTATCTTGCACTCTGCTGAACAATCTTCCTCTTTTCTTTTGAGAACAGATGTTTTGGAAATCTCCCTGCAACAAGGTAGTTAGCTATGTCTTCATACCACAGTGAGTGAGTTGAAATAGCAAAAACATATTCATCTGGAAAATAATCCTTAATGGGCATGCAATCATTATTAATAGTTAGCCTATAAAGAAAATCAACCACTACATTATCTTTTCCAGGTTTATCTAAGATTGTTATATCAAATTCTTGTAACAACAATGACCAACGTGTAACCCTACCGTTAATAACATGCTTATTCATTAAGAAACAAATGTCATAGTGGTCAATGTCCACGAATATTTAATAACCTGTAATGTAGTGACTAAATTTATTAATGGCATGCACTACTGCAAGAAACTCTTTTTCTATAACTGTATAATTTATATTTGTTGTAGTCAGATTCTTGCTGATGTAGTAGATGGAATATGGCTTCTTTTCTTCTAGTTGACCTAACACAACTCCTACAACAGTATCATATGCATCTGTTGGTATGTGAAATAATAGATTCCAATTCAGTCCTCGCAAAACAAGGGTTGATGATACACACTGCTTTAACTTTTTAAAGGCACGTTCACATTTCCATGTCCAAAGAAATTCAACATCTTTACTAAGCAGAGAAAATAATGGGGATGCAATATTTGATTTTTTTTCTATAAACCTCTTGTAATACCTTTTATGTCCCAAAAAAATATGTACCTCCTTCTGTGTTTTGGGAGCTGGAATTTTCAGAATTACTTATATCGTAGTAGGGTCTACTTTTATTCTTGCAGCATAAATATAATTCCCAAGCATAATTCCTTCATTCATCATGTGAAATTTTTCAGTGCTTAAATAAAGATTACTTTGCTCACATCGCTCTAGCACTTTTTTGAGATTGGCTAATGTTGTTTCAAAACTATCACCATAGGGTGTAAAGTCATCCATGAATACTTATAAATGGTCATTTAGAAAATCCAAAAATATCCCCAATATTGCCCTCTGGAAGGTTGCTACCGCATTACAGAGTCCAGAAGGGAGAACTTTGTATGAAAAAGTCCCCCAAGGGAAAGGAAATGTGGTTTTATCCCGATCCTATGGGGCAATTTGTATATGATTATAACCACTAAACCCATCTACAAATGAAAAGAATATTTTTCCAGATAAGGTGTCAAGGACTTGATCTATAAATGGAAAAGGAAAGTGGTCCTTTTAAGTGGCTTGGTTAAGTTATCTATAATCTACACAGAGCCTCCATTTTCCATTCTTTTTAGGAACAATAGCAAGTGGCGATACCCATTAGATGTCGGAGATGGCATAAATGAAGTTGGATTTATAAGATTTTGTAATTCTTCTTTTACTACTTATTTAAGTGTTGGGTTCATGTGTCACTGTGGTTGTCTAACTGGATTGTAGTCTCCTTTCAAGTAGATGTGGTGGGTACACAAGCTGGGGTGAATTCCTTTCATGTATGTGTAATCCAATGCAAATTCCCTTTTATGTGTCTGTAAGAGCTATAACAACATCCTGTTATGTTCGGAAGTTAGATTAGGATTAATATTTAGATTTTTTCCCAACTCTATTTCAACTGAGCTGCTCTTGAGATTAAGGGTGATTTTCATATGTTCTAGACTCAAGTCTTCCATGGTATCTTCTACCTCTAAATCATCAATATAAGTAACAACAAGGGAATTACTGATAAAGCCATTGATAATGTCATCCTCTATTTCATTCCTAAAATACAAGGCTTTTCCAAGAGTGAGGAGTGGCTGAGAATGATCCGATTCAGGTTCAAATTCATCCCATAAGGGATTTTCCAAATCCTTAATTGGTTTTGCAGGAGGATAGAGACTGGGGTTCTTTGTGGCTTGTCCATCTAAAATCGTCATGAAGCATGACCTACAACCTATGAATGAGTATGCAGTGGCCAACCAAGGCCTTCCTAGTATCAAGGGATGTCCCCCCATATTTTATTTGGTTTCAAAAATAAGAAAGTCTACTGGGTGCCTCCAGGAATCTACTGTGATGACTACGTCCTCTACCACTCCTTCAGATTTAAGACATGACATATCTACTAGTTTTAGTACTGTAGGTGTTTGTATTAGCCCATGCAGTCCTAAAGTGGTAAATATTTCCTTAGTCATTACATTGATCACTGCTCCTAAATCAATTAATGTGTTTGGAATGGGCTTCTCATCAATATAAACAGTGACTGTAGGATTCCCTGGGTTATTGTATTTAGCCAAAAGAGGCAAACCAATCAATAGTTCGAACAATTTTCCCATCACATTGATGATAACATGATCTTTGGGCTTCCTTCCAGGTTTCTTAACACATAGGTCTCCTACTGTTGTCGCATAAATGGGGACATCCTTAATGGCTAGCAACAAGGGTATCCTTAGGTGAAAATTATTTAACTCCTCGAGGAAATTAGATTCGGGTTGTGGAATCATCCTAGTCTTAGCTAATCTTTGAAAATATAGAGGGTCCTTAGTCACTATAGCAATTGGATTGGCTGTTACAGATGTGTCAACATTATTTGAATCAACTGTTACATGTATAGTCAAAATCCACAGGATCATCCCTAGGTGATTCACATTTCTCTTCACTAATGATAGGGGAGGTTTTTGAGTTTATGTAGGTTATAGAAAATAAACAATGGCAAGAGAATAAAATATAAAACATAAAACATATATATACAGATGTTTTTCCTTGGATACCAAAACCGGGACTACTAGTTTGATTTTTCATTATATTCCTTTCAATGTTACAATACATATATATACATGCCAAAGCATCCATAAACCCCAATCCATTAACCTTGGATTAGAACATAATCGTAGTCCCCTTAACTGGATCTACAAAATACCATGGATAGAAAACCATCATACCCAAAACCATGTTCTAAATCCATGCACAAAACCATAGGTAGGCCGCCCACTTAATATAGGGTCCAAAAATAATAATTCACGGGATGCTGCCCCATACCCTGTGTAGGGGTGCTTCCGCCCCCCTGCTACGCCTGATAAAATGTACAGGGGCGCGCCCCCCCTACCCCCCCCTCGTGCATGGGGTAGTTGTGGAAAGAATATAACCCACACCCAACATCCAACATTTTCCCACTTGTTGTTTTCTTTCCACTTGGGGCCACAGGAGAACTTAGTCATTGGTCTAGCCCTGCAATGCCCATTGTTTCTCTACACCAAGAGAACTTCTCAGTGCTCACAGAATTTGTTAATGCATCTACAATATTCTTCAAAGTGTCCACCTTTACTAGCAACACCTTTTTGTCCTCAACCATATCCCTCACAAAGTGATACTAAACAACAACGTGCTTTATCTTTGAATGATAAGCATGGTTCTTTGCCAAGAAAATTGCACATTGGCTATCACAGTCTATCCTTATAGCTCCCTGTACTGACCCTATACTTGAACATAACCTCTGCAACCAAACTGCTTCCTTTCTTACATGAATGGCTACCATGTATTCTGCCTCTGTAGTTGAAAGTGCCACTAATGATTTTCTCTTACTCATCCAACTGATTACACCTCCAAATAGGTTAAACACATACCCACTTGTAGATCTTCTTTGATCGAGATCTCCAACCCATTCTACACCAAAACAACCACAAATGTCCAAAATTCTGTCCAATCCTGGTCTTCCTTGGTAGCACAAACCATAATCACTAGTGCCACACAAATACCTGAAAACTTGCTTCACTGCTGTCCAATGCTCCTTCCCTGGTTTTGACATAAACCTGCTCAATGCTCCCATTACATGTTAAATGTCTGGTCTAGTATAGACCATTGAATACATTAGGCTACCGACTACACTTGCGTATGGAACATGGGACATGTCCTCTTTCTCTTCTTGTGCCTTGGGACACTGTTGAAAAAATAATTTTACACCTACATGAATATGAACCTTCACCGGTTTACTATCTTGCATAATAAACCTCTACAGTATTGTCTCGAAATACTTCCTTTGGTTTAACCAGAGCTTCCTCTTTTCCCGATCTCGTTTAATTTCCATGCCCAAAATATAGTTTGTAGCACCAATATCTTTCATGTCGAATTTGAAGGATAATTGGGTCTTCAAATGCTGGATAATTTCTTTGTCATTTCTAACCAGCAACATATCATCCACATACAAGACCAATAAATAACATGGTCACCAATTAATATAAAATACAAACAATGATCTTCTTTGCTTCTGGTGAAGCCAAGTCCCCGTATAAATGTATCAAATTTTTGATACCACATCCTTGGTGACTGTTTTAACCTATACAAAGAATTTTTTAACTTGCATACCAGTTCTTTCTTACCCTTCACCGCAAAGCCTTCAGGTTGCTTCATGTAGATCTCTTCTTCCAGATCATTGTGAAGAAATGTTATCATCACATTTATCTACTCTACCTCAAAATCAAAAGCAACATCAACAGATAAAAGTAATCTAATAGAAGCTACATTGGGAACAAGAGAAAAAATATCACCAAAATCCATTCCCGACACCTGGGAATAACCTTTTGCTACCAATCGAGCTTTGTATTTCTCCACCTTGCCTTCCACATTCATCTTCTTTTTAAACACCCATTTGCTGCGAATGGGTTTCCTTCCAACCGACAAATCCACCAGATCCCAAGCCTCATTTTTTTCCAAAGATGCCATTTCATCAACCATGGCCCCTTTCTAGAGTTTTCCATCCTCTAAATCTACTACTTCCCTCACATATTTGGGATCATCATCAGTAATAGATAAAGAAAAAGTTGAACAGAAAGCAGATGGACTATACCTTTTTGGCTACCTTCTTTCTCGAACTAATCTTCTCATAGCTGGAGTTTGTGGCTCTTCATCTTCTGATTTCTCTTCTGCTGTAGAATCTGAATCTTCCTCCTTTAGCTCAAACTCTATCTTCTCAGGTCCCTTGGGTAGGAATTCATGTTTAATAATATCTTTCACCTCTCTAAAGACCACATCTCGGTTGTACACAACCTTCCTTGTTTCCAGGTTCCAAATATTATAACCTTTTAAACCATCCTTATACCCAATAAAGATGCACCTTTCAGATGTACTATCCAACTTTGTTCTTTTCTCCTTTGGAACATGTACATATGCATCACATCAAAATACCCTTAGATGTGAAAGAGAAGGTTTCTTACAAGTCCATACCTCTTGTGAAGTATTATCCTCCAACACTGATGAAGGTGATCTGTTGATCAAGTAACATGTAGTCTCAACCGCCTCTGCCCATAATTCCTATCCTAACCCAACACCATTGAGCATGCTTCTTGCCTTTTCCATCAACATCCTGTTCATTCTTTCCACAACTCCATTCGCTGAGGTGTGTATGGAGTAGTCTTCTTTTGTGCTATAACACACTTCTTACAAAACTCTTCAAATTCCTTCTTGCAAAAATCTCCACCATTATCTGTCCTTAACACTTTTATCTTCTTATCAGTCTGGTTTTCCACCAGAGCCTTAAATTCTTTAAACCTGTCAAAGATTTCAGATTTCTTCCTAAGGAAATATATCCATGTATTCCTTGAGAAGTCATCTATAAATGATACATAATACATAGACTTAACCAATGATGGAACTGACACAGGTCCAAATACATCACTTCGCAAAAGCTCTAATATCTGTTTCGCCCTCTTAGCACCAGAGGGGAAACTCACCCGATTCTTCTTCCCATATACACAATTTTAACAAAAATCAAAATCCAGAGAGAAATTAGACATTATTCTACCATAACATTACCATGAAGTATTCGAAGGCCCTTCTCCAATACATCCAAGCCTTTGATGCCATAGCATGGTATTTTCTCCAGGGACCACTAGATTTTCTGGTTCACTTTAAGGAACCACATAACTGTTGCACCCATCAATAAAAATGATACCCTAAAGCTTGTACAGAGTTCCAATCCAAAATCCCTACATCAATGCAAGTGTTTCCTAAAAAATCTTGCAGGTATCTTTCTCGAACACTGTTTTTACACCTACATCATCTAGCATGCTTACAAAAATAAGATTTCTGTCCAATGTAGGAATATGAAAAACACCCGGAAGTGTTCTAATCCTTCCACCTTGCAACTTCAACTTGAATTTTCTATGACCAATGATTCTAGCCTTCCTGCCATCCTCTAAGAAGACATCACCACCAACATATTTCTCATACTCGCAGAACCGCTCTCTATGGGGATTAAAGTGAAAGGATGCACCTATGTCAATCAACCATGCCTCATGATCTACATGTGTACTTGAAGAAGAATCTAAGTACACATCCCCACCTTCATTTGAGGTGGTTTTCGACTCTACAGAAGGAGCATCATTACATACCTTTCATTTCTCAAGAGCTTTAGATTTACAACCCCTTTGGAAGTTCCCTTCCTTTTCGCATTTCCAGCACACCTTTATAAGTTTTCCTAGAGATTTAGATTTTCCTCTAGATTTAGATCTCCCACTTGAGGACTTATTTTTGTTTCTATTCTAGGACCATCCTCATACAGAAAAGGCATCACCATTCTAGCCCTCCATATTTTTCCATCTCATCTCCTCCGATAACAAGGATGAGACTATTTCATCAAACTGCAAGCTAGTTTCCTTGCTACTTGTTGCAACAACCAGACTATCCCACAAATCTGGTAGAGAACACAAAAAACTGATGCACTTATCTTTGTTTGAATGCGTTCAAATGCTCTATCATCGAGTCTCCATCTTTCAACCTAAGGTTATACAAATTTTTCCGTAGGAAAAATTTATTCACCAAAGACTTAGATTGGTACAAAGTCCCTAACTTTTTCCACAAAGCCTTCGCCGAAGCTTCCCCTGATACATTCAAGAATACTGAATCCGAGACACATAATTGTATTGTGCTCTTTGCCTTCCGATCCAACTTTTCCCAGTCTTCAGCTGACATTGTCATTGGTTTAGTACCTGGATCTACCGTGATCCACTGATCTTTATCCACTGGCAGATCCTCCATCTTGAGTTTCCACAACTCAAAGCTCTGACCATTAAATTTATCAATCTTTATCTTTCCACTGCTTGCCATCTTCTTTCACCACAAGAATCAATTCTGTAGATCTCCTACTGAACAAGGTCTACCACAGGCATGAGAAAAACCCCTCAGTGGCAAAGGTATCCCCTTGAAGTTGAAACAACTCTAATACAAAATGTAGGTTTTAACCCCATACAAAATTACCTGCATACGAATTGTAAAAATAGAAAATAAACAATGGCAAGAGCATAAAACATAAAACATAAAACATAAAACATATATAGACAGAGATTTTCCCATGGATCCCAAAACTAGGACTACCAGATTGATTTTTCATTATATTCCCTTCAATGTTATAATACATATATATACATGCCAAAGCATCCATAAACCCCAATCCATTAACCTTGGATTAGAACATAACCGTAGTTCCCTTAACTGGATCTAAAAAATACCATTGACAGAAAACCATCATGCCCAAAACCATGTGCGAAATCCATGCACAAAATGATAGGTAGGTTCGCCCACCTAAAATAGATTCTAAAAAAATAAATAAATTATGGGGCACTACCCCGAACCTCGTGCAAAGGGGCTACAACCCTCTTGTTGCACCTAACAAAACGTACAAAGGGGGCTGTCGCCCCCCCCGTGACCCCCCCACGCATGGGGTAGTCATGGAAAGAATGTAACACACACCCAACAATTTACTAATTTTCTTGATGGAAGGTGGATCTCGTTGCATTCAACAGGGGTAATGTAGTAAGTATGGAAAGAAGTGGGGCTTCTATATTCTAAGCCACCTTATTATTTGGGTTAGGATTATACTGTACATGTAATTCAGGATATATGGGAGGAGTGGTAGTAGATGATGAGAGAGGTGAAAGTTTCAATTATTGTTGCACTAGTAACAAAGGAGGGAGTGGGCCTAAGGAGTTTCCCCTCCAATTCAAAGGCCAAAACTATAAATGAGATGGAGGATACCAAAAAGGTGGAGAAGGAGACCATTGGTTCCATGGTGAAGGAAATTGAGCTAGAGGGGGAGTGGGATACTGCCATGGAAATTTATGAGTATTATATACATTGTTCCACAAATTGAAAGAAAAACCTTGAGACAGACTTGGTGGTCATGGTTTCCAAGGCTTCCTAGACCCAATAAAGTAAGAAGACTAAGCCTCCTCCCGTGATTCCTTGAGTGTTGCCTTCAGTCTTGGGAGCTCTAGACAGTAGTTTGTATAATTTTGTAGCTCACAAAGATTACACATGTTAATGTTATTGACTCTGCATTCCTTTAGAGAATGTTTGCCTTTACATTTTGGGAAGAACACAACCAAGGCCTTATTAGCTTCTTCTCGTGTATTTTTCATTTGTGTTTTCGTCAATTGGGTAGATAAGGTACTAAGAAGATCAATCTTGATATTTTTAAACAGGTGTCCAATCTCATCTCTGGTCACACCTCCATTTGTTCATTTCTATATTTTAACAGAGGCATCCCGTGCCATGCTTCTCCCTCGTGATGATACTCGTGAACACCTTAAGGAAAGTTTTATTATATCATCACATGGATCCAGAGATATATCTCTTTTTCCTAACACGTTCAACATGTCAAGGCAGTCATGTCTCATTCCTCAAATCAATATTATTTTCAAAATATCTAGATCCAGATCACTATGTTTGGACCTTTGTAGATTATAATGGAATTGTTCCATGTAGTCTTTCAAGTTCTCTTCTTCTTTCCTTGTCATTTTGAATATCTACTCTTTTAAATCTATGGTTTGACAATAATCCTGGTATTTTTCTAGAAACATAGTCTTCATATCTCCCCATGTTTAGATAGTAGTAGGACCTAATCCCATAAACCATCTTAATGCCGCTCCTTTCAGAGTGGAAGGAAATAGTTTTAGCTTTTGAGCATCTGAAGTGTAGTCATAACTCCTGCACAGAACATCAAACTCAAACAGAAAAGTATCATGATCTTCTATAGTCAATCCCTGGAAAGATGGAAGGGTTGATAGAGGGATATTTTTTCATGGGGGATTCTCCCTTTATATCACCTATTGGAAATTCAAAGTGGTAATAGTGGCGTCTGTCTCGTTATTATTGTTGTTACCCCCCATTGGAAATTCTCTCGATTCTTGTCATGGCAAGTATCCTTCTAAAGTTTTTGCCAATTTAATTGTCTTAAATTGATTACATAAATTATCAACTAGAGTTCATAACCTTGTGAAGTGCAAGTGCACAATATATGCTAGAAGCATATTTATTAAGTTGGATTTATTAATTGATTGAGTTATTGGAAATGTGTTTTGTAGGTAAGCTAAATTGTCCTATTTTTTAACCTCTATCCTACTCTAGACACATGACCTAAACCTCTGTTTTAACTTAAGAACCTATTCATTCCTGTACCTTTCTCTGAAATCATGCACATTCTTGCACCCTCTTTTTATTTTCATATTTAAAGGCTTGCCATGGAATTAATTACTTATTTATGGATTTTATACCTTTAATTATCCTTGCAACTAAAATTTGTCTTTCCTAAAGTATTTGATAAACAAATGTAGTAATCGTTGTGATAGAATGGTTGAGTGCAGGTAGGATTCCTGCACTAGCTGGCAGATTTCTGCACTCCTATGACAACTCACCAACCGACACATATCTTTAGTAAAGGATCAATTGACCTTGAGTTGGGCTCAGAGCGAGAGATAAATCAGTGGATTGAAGATCAGGACGTCAACCAAAGATCTTAGATTAGTATTTTGTAAATAACCGAAAGGCTTAGTAAAGATACTATTATGATTTCATTACGGCCGTAGGCCTGAAAGCTTCTATATAATGTAAAACTATGATAGGAATTAGTTAGCGATGTTATGGTAAAATTTTTCTAAGAGATTGTAACTATTTTGGAATATCGCCTCTTTGGGTTGGATCACAGATCCAAGATGTATTTTTGCTTCTGAAACTAATATAAAGGAATGCACCAGTATGTAGTTTCACTTTCCATTTGCATTGTGATGAACCTTTCATCGACTGTGTTTCTCGATTTCGTAACAGGGAAATGAGCTGGTTGGCCAAGGCCCGACCAACCCAACTTGTTCTCCATTTCTTTAAAGGTATGTTAATTTAATTTAAAGTGCAAGCGTGAATTTGTTAGTTACTTTGATTTTCCTCACAATTTATAGATTTGATTTCATTTATAGTTATTGTGTTACAGATCCATGGTGTGAAGGCTTAGAAGTATTTGATTTCAATTTCCATAAGCTTTCCTTTGTAATGCTTGATTTCATTTATGCAGGATCGATACAAGCATGCTGCCTGTACTAGTGCATTTCTGGTTCTGCAAGCTGATTTCATTGGTTTAGTTTCACAAGTCTTTTACTCCTTTCCTTTCGTGAAAGTTATTTATTCCTTCCTGCAAGATTGATGTTTGTTTCTAAACTAAGGGCATTATAAATATTTGAGGTTTCACTTAAGATTTAATTGTGCTGTGATGAATATGGAATAAACACTGTAGTAAATTACGAGTCTATGCTTGTACTAAAAACTTTCGAAGAAAGAATTGAATTTCATGATTAATTATTAACTGAACCTTCTGAGTTAAAACATTAAAAGGCAGATCTAAATTATATGCACAACTATCTCACGAAAAGCATGTTTACATAACCAGATAATTTCCGTAATTATATAGAAGAGTTTTCTGTTTTAAAGAAATATTTACTTTAACTTTTGAAAATCATTTCCTGTCTAGAATATAAGTTTGGTTGAAACATTTTTCTGCTTGTGAGAATTTACTTTCAAATTCTGTTTTCTTTGCACTCTATTTCACTTAACACACTTTTTATTTTTCAAAAGTTATCTAGAAACCAAGTGAAAAAATACTGATTATCTGGTGCAGGAACCTTAGATCTGGTACAGGATGAGAGTGTTCTGTCCCGAAGACTTAGAGTTCTTGCATGATGGTAAAAAATTTGTGATTTAAGAAGTAGAATAGAATCAGGAAAGTTCATATCATTTATGGCATTTCATGTGCTTCGCCGTGGAGTTCACGAAACCCCCGAGTTGAAAATTAAGTGTTGAAGGAGTCTGCTGAATTGTGATTCCTGCACCCAACATTTTGGTGCCGTTGCTGGGGAGGCGATTCGAAATTAGTAAGAATTGTCCATTTTTTTTTCCAGAAATAGGGGTAAGTCCACTATTATTTTTTCTGCAGTGTGCTTCTATTGTTTCAAGGATGTTATAAGTGCCGATTTCTTATTTTAATTGTAGAATTTTATTGAGTTTTTATGTTGTCATTTTTTGAGATGAATGCCTAAAAAGGGTAGGGGTTTGAAGCCCAATAAGGGCCGAGGAAACATTGATAAATCTGAAACTTTCTCTCATATTGAGCCTTCTCTTGTAAGCAGAAAGTCCAAACAAATGCAAACCCACCACGCAGGAACTGTCCCCTTGAATTATGGAAACAATGGTTTAGGTGTGATACAACCAGCTAAGTGAAGAAGGAGACTGTTGGACTTCAAAATGATTTGAACCATAGTCGAGCTTCTTAGCCTATTGAGAGTGGTTTATTTGGAGGTACTAAAATGGAAGAACACGAAGATCATGCTGAGGGAACTGGAGAAAATAAGGTAAATGAGGAACAATCCACCTTTGGATTTCTAATCGTGGATCCAGATATAGTTGTGCAAATGAAGAATATTCCTCCATCAACTCTTCCTCATTTCCATGGTAAGGTACACGAGGACCCAAATTCTTTTCTATTTGAGTTTGATATCTTACGTAGAAGCTATGATTGCTCATTAGATGCTAAGAAGTTAAAGTTGTTTCCTGCAACTCTCCAGGACGCAACACTACGTTGGTTCATGGGATTAGGAGGAACACTATAGCTTCCTGGGAGAAAATGAAGAGAGCATTTTTGTTAAAATATTTGGAATATTGTAAAACTAGAGAGATGCAGGATGAGATCTTCACCATTGTATAGGGTGATGATGAGACCTTGGAGGACCATTTGGAAAGATTTTTGTATATCCTCCAAAGGTTGAAGCACAAATTTGATCTAAGTACCATTAGAACCTTGTTCTTATGTGGGCTTGCTGATGATGTTAGGAATAATTTAAATTTGTTAGGATAAGGGAATATTGCTCAAAAATTTTTTGATCAAATTTGCGACCTGTGCAGGAAATTCTCAAGGAACCAATTTAGATCCAACAAAGGAATCCAAAGTAGAAATAACAAACTTGAATCTATTGATGCTATGATTATTAGTTTGGAGAATAAAATGGACAATATGAAAATTTAAATAATGAATATTATTAGCAAACAAATGGACTCTTTTAAATTTTAGCAAAAACTTGAAAAATAACAAGAGTCATTGTCTATTTTTTTCCAAAATGTAGGAAAAAGCACCCTTTGAAAGAATGTCTTGATGATATTAAAGGAACTGATAAATGTGTAATTTTTGCAAAGAACCATGCCACCGAAAAATGCCCCTCCATACCTAGATTGAAAGTAGTATTCAAGGGAGGTAAGCCTGAACCTGAGTCATTGCATGCTATGGAAGTACGAAGAAATTGGCCTCAGGTAAATGCAGGTATGGCTCCTAAAATTCCTCCACATTTTTTTAGTTATAATGCACATCCATATTCCTATCCTAACACTAATCACTCTCAACATTGGCAGCATGGGAACCACTATCATTATGGACAACCCTCCAAATCTTGGCAACAAGGTTGTAGAGGGACAAACCATTCAAATCATTCCTATCCTGCACCTATGTAATCATATCCTCCTACATATGCACCTTACCCCATGCCACAACCATCATTTCCCCAGTTAAGTCAGCCTATGCCACTATTACCTTTACCTCGACCTTTTCAACCACCTCAACTGCCTGCTCAACCCATATCAAATCCCAATAACAAAGTGGTACAAATGATCCATTCCATGAACCCACTTCTTCCACCTAGTTATCAGTCCATGCCGGTTGGGGTCAATGACCTCAAACTGAGATCGGGGAAGGTAGTAACATCCGAAAAAAAAACCCATGATGATTATTGAAGAGAAAGGCGAGGAGGAAAATCCTAGCCATTCTGGGAAAAATGTCACCATTCAGCCTATTCCCGTACCTTCTGAGTCTTTGCCATATTCTTTAAACTAGCCTCCCTATCCAGAGAGGCTAGTTATGGAGAAGAATGACCCCATTCCTGAGTCTAGTCTGGCTTCTGAGCTTAGGAATATTTTTATAAAGGTCCCTTTGCTCCAAGCTATCAAAGAGATCCCCATTTGTACCACAATCATTAGGGAACTCTATCTCAAGAAGTCAGGAAGGAAAAGAGTAGAACCCAAACTATTCAATTTGTTGGAAGAGCAACATAGTTGTTGACAAGGTGTGTGCAAATGGAAAAATACATCGTCCCTGGAAACCCTGTTGTCTCTATTCATATAGGTGATGTCCTTGTCTCCAATGTGCTTATAGACCTAGGGGCAGCCATTAATGTTATGACCAAGAAAACCATGGATCGACTTGGGTTAGTCCATATTCATCCTACTTCCACTGTGCTTGAATTGGAAGACAGATCTAAGATCAAGCTGGAAGGAGTGTTGGACGATGTGGTTGTTTCAATAGACTCTTGGGAATATCCCACATACTTAATTTTTCTTTAGCCAAAGAATCCTGTGGGAGGACATCCATTGATATTGGGATGACCATGGCTTGCTATGGATGATGCTTACATTGGATGACATTATGGTGACATGTACATTTCACATGGGGACTTTAGGAAGAAAGTCACCTTATATCCACCTGCTAGATCTATCCAGGAGCTTCGAGATACCTTATGGCTAGATTACAGTAGTCATGAGGGGACTCAGTCAGTTTCTATGATACATCATCATACTGAGTCAACTCACGAGGGTGAGATATAAGACTTCCTGAATAATCTAGAAAATATGCCAAATTTTGAATCATTGTGTCAGATCTTTAGTCTGGATTTCCAGGAAAGTCATGATCCCCAAACTTCCTCACTATCGTCTCTAGTAGCACCTCTTTGCACTCTCGAACCCAAAACCACTCTTGTTGAAATTAGTACAGGAAAATATTTACATATCAGTTCAGACCTGGATTCCTCTCAACAAGAGAAACTTGATAGTTTGTTGCGAGACCATCTTGATGCCTTTGCATGGGGCTACAAAGACATGAAATGCATCGCTCCTGCAACCTGTGCTCACCACATGTATATTCAGGAAGGAGACCGACCTGTCTGATAACCCCAAAGGTGTATGAACCCAGCGCTAAGAGATGTTGTGAAGGAAGAATTACAAAAACTCTTAGATGCTGATTTTATTTATCCTATTTCTGATAACCAGTGGGTCTCTCCATTGGTGTTGGTCCTGAAGAAATATGGGAGTGTTGCATTTACATTGATTATAAAGAATTGAACAAACACTCAAGGATTACTTTCCCCTTCCTTTCATCGATCAGGTGCTTGATACCCTTCCCGATAAAAAGTTCTTTTCTTTTTTAGATGGCTTTAGCGGTTACAACCAAATACAGATCACACTTGAGGATCATGACAAAACCACCTTTACATGCCCATGGGAGACATTTGCTTATCAAGTGCTTCCCTTTGGATTATGTAATGCCCTAACTACCTTTCAGAGGGCTGTTTTGGCCATTTTTGCTGACCTTGAGTGTGTGGAAATCTATATGGATGAATTTTCTATGTTTGGTGATTCATTTCAGAAGCCCTCAAAAATCTAGAAAAAGTACTTTTTCATTGCCAAGAATCTCATCTTGCCTTGAGTGATAAAACGTGTAGATTAATGTGCAACGCAGTAGTATTTGTTTTCCACCTCATTTCCGACAAAGGTATCTAGGTTGACCCAACTAAGATAGAAGTTATTTTTTGTGTTCTCGCACCTAAAATACAAAGGGAAGTGAGAGGTTTCCTAGGACATGCAAGCTACTATAGGATATTCATTGAGAAATGTTCCAGGATATCTACCCCCCTTTTTCGATTTTTAGCTAAGGATAGCGAGTTTTCTTGGTCCATAACTTGCTAATAGTCTTTTGAGACATTAAAGGAAAAATTAGTACAGGCACCAGTTTTGAGAGGACCAAACTGGTCCCTCATATTTCAAATTTCCTCTAATGCCACAGATACTGCCATTGGTGTAGCTTTAGGACAGGAAGAAAATGAATAGTCCTATGCTATCTACTTCATCAGTAAAAACTTGTCACCCGCTGAACTGAATTATATAGTAACTGAGAAGGAGTTTTCAGCTGTGATTTTTTCTATTAATAAATTTAGACATTACATTACAGGATATGAAGTCTTTGTGCATACTGATCATTCCACAATAAAATATTTAATGAATAAACCATTGAATAGCGGTAGAGTGACTAGGTGGTTAATTTTATTGTAGGAATTTAATGTTACTATTGTTTATAGACTGGGAAAATCTAACATTGTAGCATATTATCTTTCTAGATTAAATAATCCTTGTGAGGTAATTCCTGTTGATGATAATTTCCCTGACGAACATCTTTTTTCTGTGTCAACAAAATCCCCATGATTTGATGACATAGACAACTATTTAGTCACTGGAAATACACCACCTCACTTATCCTCTCGTGAAAAGCGGAATATTATACAGAAAAGTGTTGCATATTCTTGGGTTCAAGGAAACCTCTTTTACACTAGACCTGATCTCATTATTCGTAGGTGTGTAAGAGAGGAAGAAGTGTTTGAAATCTTGAAATCTTCCCATGATGAAACTTGTGGAAGCCATTTCACTGATAAGAGGACTGCATACAAGATTCTTCGAGCCGGCTATTTTTGGTTGTCCTTGTTTAAGGATGCCAAACAATATATCAAGCGATGTGATAGTTGTCAGCGAATGGGTTGGCTGGGACAAGCTAATGAGATGCCTTTGTGTCCCCAAGCTATGATTGAGCCCTTTGAAAAATGGGCTATTGATTTTGTGGGACCTATATATCCGACATCTTTAAATAAAAAGCATATATTGGTTTGTACAGATTTTGTTACAAAGTGGGTAGAAGCTAAAGTTGTTTGTTTTGCTATTGAAAAAGTTGTTGTAGACTTTTTATTTATTGAAATATTTACTAGATTTGGTGTGCCTACAAAATTTAATTTTATATTATTTTTATTTTTATTTATTTATTTTTATTTTATTTATTGTTATATTATCTTTTTTTTTTTTTTTTTTTTTTTTTTTTTTTTAGTTTAAAAAAATTTAATTATTTAATGTTTAATTTTTTATTTTTAATATATATATATATATAATACACTATAATATTAAATATATATATATATATATTAATAATTATATATAATATAAATATATATAATAATAATATATATATATATATATTTATTTTTATTTTTTATTTTTGACAATGGACCTTAGTTTATTTCTAATTTGGCACAGGGTGTGATGGAGCAATACAGAATTCGGCAAAGTGGAATCCACAAATAAGGTAATTGAGTCCATCCTCACCAAGGTAGTAAAAATACATAGGAAGGATTGGGTCAACAGATTACTGGAAGCCTTATGGGCATATCAGACCACTTGGAGGAATAGCACCAGACATACATCATATGAGTTGGTGTATGAGAAACAAGTTCTTTTGCTGATAGAATTCCAGATCAAAACCTTCAGGACTACAGTTCAATTGGGGATAGACCTCTTAGAGGCACAGAAACAACATCTACTACAATTAATGAGTTAGATGAGTTTAGATGGGATGCTTTTCAGCAGAATGTATTAGTTCAACACCAACGCAAGAAGTGGCATGACAACTCCATCAAGAATAAGTAATTTCAACCAGGTGATTGTGTTATCGGGAAAAATAGTTTCCATTCAGAGCTGCTAGTCCCACTAAGACAGGTAGCTATCTTAGAAACAAACAAACTAAAGTTACTTGTGTTTTCCTTTATGAGAGATAGATGAGAGAGAAGTAGAGAGTACCAACCTCAGTCTTTCACTTGACTCCTTGCTTGTTTCCTCCCTCCTTTGACAGAGCTTCACCACTCCTTCCTCACTTGTCCCACTTCGAAGAACACCTGTAGAGTCAAAGCAGCATAATACCATCAAAGCATAAGATCTATAACCATAAATAGTATAGGGCCAGATGTATATTAACCATACAAATGCATACACCAATACAAGATTCAGAAATATACAAGCATATGGAGGAAAACTCAAATAGCTTTATTGATAGAAGTAGTAGAAGAGAGGATTACAACCCAGCAGTCTGATCCAGTGCCATCCTCCCAGCATGAAATCCCTCTTCACCTCATGAAAAGACTAGATCACCTAACACTATAATGTTTCATAGAGAAACCAATAACACTTCCTTATAAAATACAAGATTCCAGCCTCTGGATCTCTAGGATGAGGGATCCATATATAGATATTTGCAAGGGGTGAGTCAGATTCTGGGATTTTGATTAGTGCCATTTCTCTGATAGTTCTTGGTTCCACTTGGAGATTTCATGATCTCTTACTCATCCTTGGGTGAATTCAGAGAGGCAAGTGTCAAATGAGCAGTTTCTAGAAGATTCTCTGGGTTTCCACCTAGCAAACTGCCTCTGCCATTTGTCTGCTCTTTCTCATCGCACCCTACAGAAGGGATTTTCAGTATGCATCGCACCCTTTGCATGTGACAGGTGAGATGCATCGCACCCTCAGCATGGAGCAGTCTGTATGGTCTAGTTTTGACCAATTCTGAGCAATTTTTTAGGGAGAACTTCTCGAAAATGATGTAATCAGTTGACCTTGTTCCTTTAGGGTATGAAACAACACTTTTAGGGGTTTAGAAGCCCTTGGTTTATTGACATATGTTATTGGGGTTGTAGTGCCCAAATATGTCTATAACAGTTGCCCCCTAAAGCATGAGGTCGTAGATCTTCTGATGTCGGGTGAAATGCTTTATCATGAGGATTCGAGGTTTTTTGAACTGGAAGATGACCTATAATAAGATACAATACAATACATTATCTTCATAATAATTTCATGATCTAGGTGAGGTGGGCATTCCCATGCTTAGCTTTATATATTCATTTTCATGTACATAGGACAGACAACTGTCTGTGTGGCAGACTGATGATTCTGGTAGAGCCATCATCCCTTGGCTTGGATGATTATCTATGTAGCTATGATGTACATTTGATGTCTTTATTTTCTTGAATATATCGCAGCTCGGATGGATGAAACTAGATTCGGGGTCTTCAAACTCATTTAATCTTCACCCGGAGTACAAGTCGATCCATGTGAAAAGATGTTCTGGTGTCGAACACAGAAAGACATCGCCTGATTACCAGCCAATGATGTAAGCTATTAATAGGCGCGAGAGGAATCACCGATAATGATAATGACCCTTAAGGTACTGCAATACAATTCATGTGGTGTGAATACATGAGTCGATGTCGTACACAACGCAAAATATTTCGGTCGAAGGTCATTGATGTAAACCTGTTGCCGGAAGTGAGAAACTTGCCATTGAGGCATGCAAGCTTCAAAGTATTGAAAGGGTTGTTCCTAGGTCAACTTCTTGGATAATGAGATGATGTCGACAAGAAGTGACTCGTCGTAGGAGGGCCTTAATGAATCCTACATCTACGACACAAAATGGAGCAAATGATTTTTTGGAGGTGAAAACGGTCTGATGATACAAGGTTCAGGCTGGCGGTCATGAAATAGTGGAGCGTGAAGGTATTGTAGCAGATGAGGCATTAGCTGGGTTGGTGAATTCCCTGAGCGACTTCTCTTGAACATATCGACAACACTGAAGTGGATTGGTAGTGTTAACCCCAAAAATGGATGGTACAGAGGACCAATGGTGATATGACTGGTGAACAAAATAACCCAACCCGACTCAATCATGGTGATGGAGTGAAAGTGTCATGTTCAAGAGTGACCTGTTACCAATGAAGTTCTTCAAGTTTTCTTCCCATTTTTCCCCAGTCATTGCTGACCAGTACCTCTTTATTTTTGTTAAGCTTGAGGAGGATAACATATGCTTGTTCTATAATTTTCCCTTCGGGCAAACCTATCGCTATGTTTTAGCAAGCCTAGAGACAGTGAAACTCGCTCTTGTCTGTAGTGGAGAAGTTTGTCGCTATCGTTTTAATGATTTTAATGACAAAGATAAATCGGTCCTTTTCATTTTTAGAGAGTCTGAAAAGAGATGGAAAGGAAACTCCAGTAATCCTTTTTCGTAGTATAATCCCTTAAGTCCGAAAAAGTATAAAATAATACGAAAGGGATGACTTTT
>APFE031518901.1:216147-229037 GCA_000404065.3 Pinus taeda | reverse complement strand
TGAGCCATTTGAGAAGTGGGGTATGGACTTTGTGGGTCCTATCAACCCTCCTTCAAGGCAAAAGTCTTACATCATTGTGTGCACAGATTATCTGACAAAGTGGGCAGAAACCAAGGCAATCAAAGCAGCAACAAAAGAAAAGGTGGTCGAGTTCTTAAGAGAAAACATTTTCTACAAATTTGGCTACCCAAGAGAGTTATTCAACGATCAAGGAAGCCAGTTCACCTCCAATTTCATTAAAGACTTGCTTGCTCATCACAAAATCAAGCATAGGACTTCCACCCCATATCATCCTCAAGCGAATGGGCAAGTGGAAGTCACCAACAGAGCATTAGAGGGGATCTTGACTAAGGTGGTGAGCAGTAGCAGAAGGGATTGGGTAGATCGCCTGGTTGAGGCCACTTGGGCCTACAACACCACTTGGAAGACCACCACCAGTTTCACACCCTATGAGCTGGTCTATGGGAAGAGAGCTTTGTTGTCAATCGTGTTTGAATACAACACATTGAGGATGGCAGCTCAGCTGGACCTAGATCTCAGCCATGCTCAACAAGAAATGTTAATGCAGCTGAATGGGTTAGACAAAATTCGAATGCAGGACCTCCTCCACTCATAAGTGACTCAACTTCAGAGGAAGGTGTGGCATGACTGGCACCTCAATGACAAACAATTCCAGTCGGGAGATTGGGGGTTGTTGTATGATTCCAAACATAAGGATTTCAAAGGGAAGCTGAGAACGAGGTGGCTAGGACCATATGCAGTGGAAAAATGTAATGACAATGGTTCCATCCTTATCCGGAATATTGATGAAGAAGCCATCCCCATGCTCGTCAATGGGCATTGACTAAAGATCTACAGGAAACCTCTTTCGAGGCAAGAGTTCGTCAAAACTATGGAAAAATCAGTGCTGGTCATAGAGAAGGGTTCTGCCTCTATTTTGGGCACACCCTGAGCATCATTTTATATTCAAAAAAAAAAAAAAATTCCTTGGGTGAAAACCTCATTGAGGCACTCCTGCTGTCTCTCTGAAAAAAGAATGGGAATAAAAAGATCCTTGGGTGAAAACCTTTTTAAGGCGTCGAAGGTAGGTGGTAGGGGTGAAAACCTCATTGAGGTACCCCTGTTGTCTCTTAAAAAAAAAAAAAAAAGGGAAGAGAAAAAAGAAAAAAGAGAAACAAAAAGGAAAAAGAAAAAAAAAGGGAAAAAACAGGTTGATCTCTGAAAGTGTTGTAGGTTGTAGGTACACAGCGCACCAAAGGAGGACTCTCAACTCAAGGACAAGGGTCCCTATCAAGCTACCAGACAGCCTCACATGCACACCCGGCATGAACACTCATTTTTTCCAAAGTTTGGGCACAATCGGATCATGGTTCAGCCTTCTACAGAAAGCTACAGGACTTTCTACAGGAAGTTTTTTATTTCTACAGGAAACTTCCTGTAGAACTTTTGGACGGGCCAAAATCGACTGCAGGGAAGGATTTGGAGCTTGAAGTCGGCTGAGGAGGCATGCAACCACCCTTTTCTTCCATCCTCCACTCGCTTCACCTCTTTTCATGGCCATCACTCTAATCTGAGCAAGCATACCTGCACATGCAACCAGAACTCTATTTTTCAAATAAGGAAAATTGTTTTTTCAATCTCATAAATAAGGTCTTCTGAGGCTCGAGCACTCACCTGTTTAGGCGACCTCAAGATCTTTCACCTGTGAAACGTGACTTGAATTATGTCAGCATGCACCCCAGGAGGAGAAACGGCTACAGGATGTCCTATAGGAATCATGTAGCAGCTGATCCAGCTGGAGTACCTACCACGAAGACACCAGCAGCTCGCAGAACCGGTGCATGCCGTATTCGCCACCAGAGGAACGGGTCTCCAAGACTCACAACCAGCAGCAGCCAATGTAGGGAAGCTACAGCACTTGAACACGATGCAGCAGCACGCAGATCCAGCATCCCTTGTCTTGAAACCTGGAAAAAACCACGTCCACGGCCGCACAAGTAAGTGCCTAGCCTTATTCCGTCCAATTGCATAAGCTATACTCTGAATATGTATGACTGTGAGAATGGATGGATTGAACAAGGCTGGTTGCCACTCAGCTGGCCACCACAGTCAATCAAGCGGCCTCGTAGGATCCGAACTGGATTGGTTGTGCCGAAAGGTTGGATAATTGGCACGTGGGAAGTGTCCAGTCGGGGAGAAGTAGAGGTATGACAAGAATGGCGGCGGTAAATGCAGAGGAAAGAATTCGGCGGTCAGGGGCACGTTGGGGAATGATTGCAATGACGTCGGCCAACGGATCAGCGGGGACAACTCACCCCCGTGCCATGAATTCCGCAGCAATTCGAAATCGGCCGATTGATCCTTATGATGCACTGCAGTCATTTATCAACACAATCGTTTTCCAACTGAATGTACGTCCTCCTCCTCTGCAAGTGGTTAGCCCAAGTTTTCAACCTGTTCAAACATCCTGCTACCGCTCAGACTGGTCTTGCACTACCATAACCTCCTCCAAAAGCCGAGAACAACTTCTACAGGAAGCTGCGCTACAGGAAACACGGCATCCAAAGCAGTGTGGACTGTTCACGTCGAGGGTGGCGAATTTCAGTGAGGTAGGCAGAATTCAACCTCCCCATGCAAAAAAAATTCAAAGGTGGTGAATTCAACGTAGTGAAGGGGGTAGAGAAATTTGAATGCAATTATGTCTGAAGTTTTTTTTATATGTCGCTGCCGAAATCGTCTTAGTAATCTTCATGCAAAATTTCCTCCACGCGTGAATGAAAACTCCTCCTGTAGAGAGTGATATACTGTCAAAACATTGTTAAAATTGTAAATTTTATGCGGCTGTGTGTATAACGGAGACGTAGCTCTGCGCTCTGTGTGAAAAATCCCAAAATTCTCCTTTTGTATATGTGAGCAGGCAAGTTCAGCACAGGGTAATCGACCAAAGATATCTTTTTTACGCTCTGAGGGGGAAATCCACCCATAATTCCCAGTCTGCGTGAAAACACGAGCAAACACAGAGTTTTACCATGTCGGGTGGGTTCATTCGAAAAGAACCGTCAGACTCAAAAAAATTAAGCTCAGAAGACTCTCTACAGGATGTTGAGGCTATTTTACAGGAAACTTTGGCTAGGCTGAAAGAAACTGAGCAGATGGAGGAGAGAGCAGCCGAGTCACCACAAGAGGAGGAGGGAGCAACCAAGTCACCACCAAAGTAGGAGAAAGTCGATGTTATCATGGAACCAAGCCCCCAGCCCAACTTGGGCTCTTATTATAACTTTTTGGAGGCCGGCAGAATTATTCCCCAAAATTTCACAGTGCCACTGTTTTTAGCACTAGAGGAAGAACGGGTACGAACCCACACGTGGATGAGGATCGCTAAATCTAAGGGGGTAGCAGATATAGGACCTCTAGAGGAAAGGCTCAAGGAAGCACAAAGGGAGTTGGCAAGAGTAAGGCATGTGGAAAGCTCCCAGCAAGCCAAGTTAAGAGAAGAGAACGAGCTGCTCAGACAACAACTCCAGCTGCACGGACAGAGGAAAGAAAAGGACACAGCAGCCAAGGATCCCTCTGCAGAGCCTCAAGGAAAAGAAGAGATGCAAGCTAATCTCGAGGAATTTAACCAGCAGCTATAGGAAAGGGGACTACAGGAAAATATGGAGATACAATCCCTAAGGCAGTAGGTGCAAGAAAAGGAAGTGCAACTAGCATGCATGGCTAGTTGGGCAATGGAAGCACTGCAATGTAGGCAGTCGGCCAAATCTTATGGCCTGTACCTAAGGGACCAGTGGCTGCAGTTCCAAATCAACACGTTGGCACAGAGGGGTATCTCTCACATCCAAAACCCCTGGCAGTTCATAGATTTATGTAACACCAGTTCATCAGAAGATAAGGCCAAGCTTTGAGAGTTTTACCTCCATAATTTGGCCCTTCCAAACATCACGTCGTGGGACCCCAACACAGCAGTAGGGGACATGCAACTAATGGCAATGACCTCATGGTTAAACCACGAAGAGAAGAGAGAAGTTGAGGTCAGGAATGTCATGGACCAGGAGTTACATGAGCCACTGCTGATTAGAGCAGAGCCAGGGGACCCCACGGCATTGATATCCGCTCACTAGCACCTAGCAACCAACTCTCGGGGTTTATTAGAGTACATGGATCATTAGGCCCAGTCCATAGCACACTTCAAGGATATGGAGCGATTACTAGGGGATAATTGTGTTCATGCTTGCACCCGTAGGTGGAACACATTGTCCCACAGCCTCAAAATTCGAGAATATCACACTCCAACTCGGATGAGGGAGGCTTTGGCACGAGTACCTCTCTACAAGAAGTCTATGCAGAACCTTCAAGCCAATTGGATAGGCGTCAAGCTAAGTCCACCCTTGCTTTTGGGATTGTTAGAGGGAGGCACAGAAGAGGAGGATCATAAGCAGTGGGAAGAGGTGGAGAGGAAGGCCAGATTCCATGACAGTGTGGAGGACACTACTTCAGAAGCCTGGGATGTGAGAGTGGCCATTAAAGCAATGAAAGATGAGGAGCTGGACTAGTTGCTCAGAGGATGAGCAACCCTTTTAGCAGGGGGTTGATGATGAGCCCCAAAATTGATAACTTTTTGGGCTCATTTGGCCTAATTATCCTTGTTCAGTCCTTGTTCAAATCCTTCATTTTCTATATTTTATGCATTATTTTCAATATGTTTATGGCATTTGTATGAATAAGGGAAGTCACTTTTCCTAGGTGGTTAACACGTGCTTATTTCAGGTTTTTTGACACATATTGGAGCAAAGTCAAAGCAATCATGAGCTATAAGACAGCCAAGCCTGAGGTGAGGATTCGAAGGGGGGTTGCCTATGGCATTAAATAACCCTTCCTCGGGATCTTCACCCCCAACTCCGAGCTCTAAAGACCACCAAACCGAATCTAGAAGGCAACCAAGCAGAATTTAGAAGGGACTATTTAACTCACAGTTTGATAGCTGAGTTCCACAAATTGAGGAGGCCAGCTAGGTCCCTCGTGATGTATAAATGTTGAGGCCTCAGCCTTCGTAAAAAGACTTTTGGAACTATTGTGTATTTTGCACCTCAGTGCTGCTAGTTCTATTTTGTTCTTTTGTAGCCATTTTTGGCATGACTCTTATGATTATTTTCGGATAATGAGAATCAGTTTGGTTTCCTATCAAATCTCAGTGTTTCATAGGAGCCATAGCTCTCAGGGTTGGGCCCAACCTGAGAGCTTAGGGCCTCCTTTCTGTATTGTTACTTTTCCTTTACGTATCATTGTTTTCCTTTATGCATTTGAACATATTTCTATTATGTAGATTTCGTTATGTTGTTTGAATAGATCATTGTTTATGAATGACGTTGCTTTAGGTGCTTTGGTAGGATAATAACATAAAAACTTCCAAGAAAAGGGACAACCACACTCCTGGTTTAACCTCATCCTTATTGGATTTGGGGCTGGAATTGAGGAAACAGTGCTGCCTCACAAAAACACTAGTTTGCTTGACTATGCAATCCTTAGTGTGTTGTTTTTTATTAGCAGAGATTAGTCATGAGTTTGGACATCTGAAATGTTTCTTTTCATAGATGATGTACAAGGTTTTCTTCCCAAATAAAGTTGTTGTTCATTATGTTGTTGATGGTTAGACTAGACTAGTTCAAGATTTGATCATTTGCAAGCCTTTGGTTATTTGATCAAGGTACACCGTGCAGGGAACCTTCTCCATTCTTTCATCCACCCAAAGTATCATCTGAGCTACCTGTTCTGTCTCTTAGCTAAGTTTCTCATTTCCCATCTATCCTTTTTGTCCACGTAACCTTACCTTCTTACTCATCATTGCCTTAGCCTTCTTCAAGCCAAGTCAGCCTTCTACACCTCTTCACCGCTCCATCCACCAATCCTTAGGCCATCTTTAGACCCCTATCCTACCTCCAGATCCATTCATGCACCTTCCCTCACTCATCCATCCCCTAAAAACCGATTTCCAAACATCCTGTAGAAATTCTGAAACATCTTGTAGAACCCCTGCAGACTTTCTGTAGAAGCTCACAAGTGAGGTTTCCTGATAGCCAAACTTTGTGAAACTCTCTATAAGAGTGTTAGGGACTCCTTAGACCCTCTCTGAACCTTTCCAACCTTTTCCAAGCATTCCTCTTCCTTGATCCACCCCTGCACAGTAAAGCACAGTTCAAGCATATGCATGAGAAAATTCACAACTTAATCAAAAATACAAAAAGATGTTTTCTTAGGACAATGGTAGCGTAAACACATGCATTTTCCCCTCATAGAAGTAATGGCATCTCTTTCAGTAGTTTGCACCCTCATCTTTGCATCAGTAGGACTAGCTAGTAGACTTAGGGTTTGTGTTTTCCTTTAGTTTGTCAATCTCTTTTCGCAAGTAGAATAGCTTCCTTTGAGTTAGCTTTCATCCATCAATTAAAAGCTTCTTCTAAGAACCCATAGAAGTTGGCTAAAGCCCCTAGAGGACTTGTGCCAGTTGACCAAGTGCAGTTGTGGCAAGAGCTAGTACTTGTGCATATAGCACTGTCGCTTCCAAGTTTGTTACGAACTACCGGGTTGATAAAAGTAAAGAAGGGAGTCCCAGGAGTTGCAGCATTATTGCTGCAATAATAGAGCCCACCACTATACCAGGGAAAATCCAGATCCAAACCCTACTACCATAGCTGACAACCTGAACGGGATTTTAAGAAAACCAAAAAAGGTATAAAATCAAGTAAGTAGTAGCCAATTACTTAAAGCAAATTCACTCCCCCAGGCATTATAAACTTTAGAGGAAATTCCATTTGATTTGTCATTTGACCTCTCATTATTTAGAACTAAATCAGAGAATGTAATTCATGAAACTGTGTTAGACCCTAATTTTATTCAATTCATTAAGTCAAAAAAGGTGCCTATACATCCAAATTTACATAAACTTGTGTTGGATACTTTTAAAAAGTTAGAAGCTTTAACCTCCACATTGATAAGCCATACATATGATGCTTACCTTCAACAATCAGTTGAATTAGCTGCCCTCAATGCTGCTACCTCTGAAATTTCTACACAATCTTCAAATACTGTAAATACACCTTCATTAACTACCACCTCACCAATAAAATCAACCACAGTCCATTCCCCTAAACCTGTTATTCATCAGCTTCCTATCCAACCAAACACTCAATCTCATCAAGTTCATCCCCATCCATTTCAAGCCCTTCCTCAAGCACCACTACTTTACCCCCTAGTCAAACCACATAGCCATGGCAGACAGATATGCACCTTTGGTTTTACCAGCACAACTCCATGGCATACCCCAAGATTATCAAAGAAAAATCTTTTTGTTTGATGCTACTGGTCAGTATACTACCCAACACCATGTGAACAAAACGACTAACTATTTTGAGTTGCATGAGATTGATGAATCTGATGTCTAAATGAGGTTTTTTTCCCAAACATTAATTGGGATGTTAAGAAGTGGTTCAAATATTTACCTACTAATCATATTGAAGAA
This sequence comes from Pinus taeda, assembly GCA_000404065.3. Taxonomy (NCBI): domain Eukaryota; kingdom Viridiplantae; phylum Streptophyta; class Pinopsida; order Pinales; family Pinaceae; genus Pinus; species Pinus taeda. The sequence continues at coordinate 221,521 of APFE031518901.1, read as the reverse complement.
TTAGCTGCTTTTCATATATTGTTTATTGATAGATGGGAGAGAAAGAAAAACCCTCTGCAAATACTTTCTGAATATGATAACATTAGAAGAGCTTCTAATGAGTCAGTTCAGGATTATTGTACTAGGTTCAATAGAATCTACAATGCAACCCCTACTAATATTAAGCCTCCACCAAACTTAGCATTAATGAAATTCCCTGATCGTTTGACACTGATATGTCATACCAGTTAAGAGAAAGAAACCTTGAAACATTGGAACAAATGCAAAGTAATTTTGTTAGTGTAGAAGCCAATCTATAGCTAAGAAAGCTAGAATGAGAAATGAAATGAGAGTTGTCATTAAAGGGGAAACTTCCACTTCTGATGGTAAGATAGATAGTTTAGCAAAGAGTGTAGAAAGAATAATGGATAGATTAGAAAACATGGAAAGAAAAACTCAGTGGGCGAATCAACAACCACCCCCAATGAGAACCCCCAACTTCAGGAAGAATCCTAACACTAGAAAGAATGCAATATCGGATCAACAAATTAGGCCACCCTTCCAGAAAAACTATGTTGAGGGTTCACAAAACCATGAAGGAGAGGATGACACCCAGATAAACTTATTAGGAATAAAAAATGAAGATGATGTTTTTCTTACTCAGGAAGAACAGGAATTGTACATGTTGTGACAATTGAAATTAGAATCTAGAGAGCCCTTTGACTTTAAACAGGGTATGAATCTACCATATATGAGGTTCAAAAACAGTATAGCCTAAGAAGTAAAAAGAACAATGAAATTCCCACTAAGAGATCAATCCAAACCCAAACTAAAAAGATAACAGAAGCTCATGTAACCAAAGTCCTGCAAATCCTCCCTAGGGGAACTCAGGAGACTTCTCGCCCAAAAATTGTCGATATAAGTTCATCTGAAACTCAAACTGAAATTGTTACTCAAAACATTCAAATAAGAGAATTCAAAACAAAACTAATGAAACACAGACTAAAGTTCCTAGTACTGAAAAAGAAGATAAAAATACACAGACCACATTCACTAAGGAAGATCTCATCCAATCAAGCAAAACTCAATTGCCTTTCAACATTAAAACTGAGATAGAAAAATTGAAAATATCAGTCCCTTTGACTGAGCTAGTGAAAAATTAATCATATATATCACAGATCACTCAAACATTGAATATAGGTCAAGGGGAGGATGTTGTGAATTTAAATGATGATCAGCCTGAGTTATTGTTTGGCCCAAAAGTAAATGGCACCCATAAGCAAGGGGGTATCCCTCCTTTCTACATTGGTTTGAAAATTCGTGACAAATTATTACATAATGTTATGCTAGAATCAGGGGCATCGCATAACATAATGCCAAAGCAAATCATGGAGAGACTAAACTTAGATATCACCAGACCATATAAGGACCTGTTTTCCTTTGACTCTAGCCAAGTTAAATGCCTCGGCCTGATCAAGGATTTATGTGTAACTCTAGTCCAATGCCCAGCAAAGAGTATTGTGATAGACATAGTAGTTGCTGACATCCCACCCAAATATGGAATGTTGTTATCTCGCTCATGGGCAGAAAATTTGTAGGATCTTTACAATTAGATATGCCATATGTCACCATCTCTATTTTTGGTCAACAAAGAAAGCTTTATAGAAAGACCTTGATGAAATACATGGTGAGTAGTTTAGAAAAACCAAAGAATTTCCCTATATACTTCATGCATTATGATATGGATTCTTTCATCTTATACAATTCAAACGATGACGAAAAGGAAATCACAGTCATAGAACAAAAATACAAAACACCTGATAGTGAAAACATTTTTCATGAATCACTGTGGCATTTGGATTTTGACAGATCTGTGAATAGACTAGGAGCAGATGTAGGAGTGTGGATTCACAACATGGAAAACAATCATTCTTAGGGTCATGCATTTAGATTAAAATTTAAATGCACAAATAACATGGCAGAATATGAAGTCTAATCTTAGGATTACAAATGGTTAGAAAATGTGAAGCCAATAGAGTTTCTATAATGGGAGACTTAGAATTTATTATTAAACAAATCAAATGTGAATACTTTGTAAATAATCCCAGACTAATCCAATATAGAGAGACTGTCCTAGATTTTACCAAAGACCTTCTAGAGACAGACTTTGTTGCCATTTTTAGGAAACAAAATATGCAAGCCCACAGTCTGGCCACTTTTGCTAGCACCTGAAAATTGTCTTTTCAACCCAACTACCAGTACACTCCAGAAGTGAGACATAGGCCTGTCATACCTGACAATTTGAAATATTGGAATATTTTCTCATAGGATTCTCAGATTTATGATTTCATGAATGTTGAAGGTGAGTTTCACAATTGTAATATAGATACAGGTTGTACAGTAGACAATGACATAGATAGTGGGATAGATGTAAATATTTTAGATATAGGTAAACCAACTAATTTCACTAAACTAGAAATAGATAACTTAGAAAATGTAGAAATAGTAGAGATAATGAATGATGATCCTAAATTTCTAGACCTTAAAAATAATTTTTTGCCTAAGGGATTAGTCCTCTTAGAAGATTTGTTTGATTCAAATGATGTAGCTAGGAAACCAAAAATGGAGCCTTTAAGAGCAAATATAGAAGAGTGTAACATAGGAACTGAAGAAAGGCCTAAGTTCATAAAAATATCAATAGCCTTACCTCCTGATGAAAAGGTTAAATACATAACTCTATTCATAGAGATTGAAGATGTCTTTGCGTGGAGTTATGAAGACCTAAAGTCTTATGACACCAGTATAATTCAACACAAGATACCTATCAAAGAAGATCATAAACCTTTTAAACAAAAACTTAGGAGAATTAATCCAGTTCATATGTCATCAATTGAAAAGGAAGTCAAAAGGATGAATGATTCCCAAATCATAGCTCCCATTAGATATTCAGATTGGGTCTCAAACTTAGTCATTACTAGGAAGAAAACAGGAGAAATCAGACTTTGCGTTGATTTCATAAATCTAAACAAAGTCTCATTAAAATATATCTATCCTCTCCCAAAAATGGACCATATTCTTCAGAGGGTAGTAGGTTCATCCAAAATTTCATTGCTTGATGGATTTTTTGGATACAACAAAATCTTATTTCAACCAAAGGACCAAGCAAAAACTGCATTTACTACTCCTTGGGGTACTTTCATGTATTTGAAAATGCCTTTTGGATTAACGAATGCAGGAGAAAAATTTCAAAGAGCTATGGGTATAGATTTTGCTAAAGTAATCCATGCCTTCCTAGTTGTTTACCAAGACGACATCACAGTCTTTTCAAAATCTGATAATGAACATCTAGATAACCTGAGAAGAGTTTTCATTAAATGCATAAAATTTGGTATTTCCTTAAGTCCCAAAAGGACACTCTTTTGTCTAGAAGAAGGTAAACTCTTGGGACATATAATATCTAAATATGGAATTAGAATAGATCCTGCTAGAATAGAGGCAATATTGACCATCACTCATCCTAGAAACATCAAGGAATGATAGTCATTTCTAGGCAATATAAATTTTCTTAGGAGATTCATTTCAAATTTAGCAGAATTAATTAGAGAACTAAATAACATGTTAAGAAAAGATTCAACACTTAAATGGACAATGGAAGCTAAACAATCTTTTGAGGCCATCAAACAAGCCCTTACCAAAACTCCAGTCCTTATAAGTCCTGACTTTCAAAAATATTTTATAATTTTTTTCTTTTGCTTCAGAACATACTATTGCAGTAGTCTTGTTGCAAAAGAATGATCAAGGATATGAACAACCCATTGCATTTTTTAGTAAATCTTTAAGAGATGCAACACTAAAGTACAACATAATGGAAAAACAGGCATTAGCTTTAGTGAAAGCTATTAAATATTTTAGAGTGTACATCTTGTATTCACACATCATTTCTTATGTTCCAAATTCAATAGTAAAGGACATTGACACAAAATGGGCCTGAAAGAAAGAGAGGCAAATGGATTGCCACTATTTTGGAATATGACATAAAAATAAAGCCTACAAAACTTATCAAAGGCCAAGGTTTAGCCAAACTCATGGCTGAATCGAATTGTCAGGACCTAGATATAAATTTCATTGGTGCCCTAGATGATTAGGAAGGGATGGTGACTCCACAGATCAGTGAACCTTTTATAGATTCACCTTGGTATGCAGATATCATATTTGTCTTACTAAACTTACAAACTCCTCCTGGTTTATCTAGAACTAAAGCTAAATTTTTTAAAATGAAATCAACGAGATATTGTATCATATATAATGCTTTATTTTGGAAAGACAATGGTGGTATTCTATTAAATTGTTTACTGAAAGATGAAGCTGATAAAATTATGCAATAATTCCATGCAGGAGATTGTGGAGGACACTTGTATTGGAAAACTACTACTAACAAAATTATGAGGGTTGATTTTTACTAGCCCACTCTTTTTGCAAATGTTAATAAACATGTGACCTCCTGTCATAAATGTTAGATATTTGAGGGAAAAAGAAAGCTTTTACCTTTACCTCTCAAACCCATCTCCACAGAAGTGCCATTTCAACAATGGGGTTTAGACTTCTTTACATAAATTCACCCAGCCCCATCAGCCCAACATAAATGGATTTTGACAGCCACTAATTACTTTACCAAATTGATAGAAGCCATCCCTTCTAGACAAGCTACATACTCTATCATTATCTCATTCCTTGAAAACAATATCCTGTCGAGATTTGGATGCCCCAAAAAGCTCATTATTGATAATGCAGTTGCTTTTAAATCCAAGAAAATGGTATAATTTTGTAACAAATATCACATCACCCTTGGCCATCCCACTTCCTATTATCCTCAAGGTAATGGACTTGCAGAATCCTCTAACAAAAGCCTTGTCAATGTCATTAAGAAATTACTAGAAGACAACAAAAAGACATGGAACAAAAAGTTGGTCAATGCCTTATGGGAAGACAGACTAACTACCAAAAAGTCCATTTGTACATCTCATTATCAGTTAGTATATGGTATGGATGTTTTTTTTCCATCCTCTTTAGGAGTACCAGTGATGAAGATCATCCAAGAGTTGCAGGCAGAACCAAATGATATCCAAAGGAGGATAAATCAAACAATACACTTGCAGCAAACCAAAGAAGAAGTCTTTTCAAATCACAAGTAATCTAGGATAAGATCAAAAATATTTTTGATAAAAAGACTAAATCTGATGATTTTTACATAGGTGACAAAGTAATTAAATGGGATTCTGTTAGAAACCAGCTCAAGAAAAGATAGAAAAGATAGATCAACGCCTTACAATTCAGCCTCTTCGAGGGGGCAACCTCCTTTACATTACATAAATGAACAATTCTTGGATGATTCAAA
>APFE031518901.1:159334-213002 GCA_000404065.3 Pinus taeda | reverse complement strand
TCTTCGAGGGGGAAACCTCCTTTACATTACATAAATGAACAATTCTTGGATGATTCAAATGACAGAACCTCCTTTCTATATATAGGAGTCTAAGGAGTCATAATATAACCCAGCCAACCTAACAATAATAATATAAAGCCACAAAAATAACAATAGAGGGATTATATGGGGCACAGTAATAACAATATGGGGACAATAGGGGCACAAAAATATTAATAAGGGGTATAACTACAATAGTAATGGGGTAATCACTAGTATTATAGGGACCCAACAGATTCTATAAGAGAAGACAAGGGAAAACATGGCAAAATTGATTTTCCGTGGCAAGGCCCTTATGTCATTTATAGTTACATAGGTAATAATGCATTTTTCTTGAGAGAGTTAGATGGGACGAATCTACCAGGAGGACTTGTCAATGGTAGAATGTTGAATCATTACTTTTCCATAGATTAACAATAGTTCAGTTTACTTTACTCATTGTATATAACAGTGTAGAGTTTAGATAGGATTAGATGGTAGCCTTTTGAAGTTGAAGCCCGGAGAGAAGGCCCTAAGCTTTGAAGGGTTCACCATCATAAGTATGAATAAAGTAGAAATCACAGAAGAACATTTTACAGGTTAACTTCAATCAAGTTTCAAAGGCTACTGATCTTAAAGTTCTTGACATTCCATCAAGAAATGCCATCCCCATGTGGAGCCACCATTAGGGTCCTATAATAATAGGATTCATAATTTTGAATTGGCTATGGTTAGTCTTGTAATATTGTACATACTTTTTCTTTCTGCAAAATGATTTCCATATTAAAAAATAAAAAATGTAAAGAGGGTATGTCCTAAAAGAATAATCAATGGACAAAATGAAAGAGAAAAAGATTTAAAAAAAAAAATGAAAAATATGAGCCCCAAAAAGAAATAAAACAAATCATAAAAGTGTGCAAATTCAAAATGCCACTACTTTTTACTTTACTGTGCAAAATAAGGTTGTGTGCAGCTTGTTTGAAATGCCACAATCCATGATGGTCAAACAACTTAATCTTGACTCATTCATGTTTTAAATTTTATGTTGATAGATAGAGAATAAAGATCTAGCCAAATTGTTTAACCTTGGCAGATCAGTAGCTATGTAGAGAATAAAAATGAGCTCATCAGTTTAATCTGAGCCATTGGAAGTTATAAGGTTAGGATTAGATAGTTTGTTTGTCAAAAGAAAAGGAAATGAAGGGTCAACAAGCTCAAATGCACCCAATAAAATGAAGAAAAAATGTTAGGATAAATAAAGGGTAGGTAGAATAAAGGTTGCAAATGTACAAGGTTGTTGAGTCAAACGCACATTTATCATGCTTAATCTTATGTTTCATGTGCAGAGTCATTTATGAGAAAGAAAAACATCTTCACAATCTTGTTTAACTAATTCCCCCTCATTTCACTATGCTTCCACATGCTTATTTGCTAATTTCCCCATTATCCCTTTATCATTTATAAATCCCCTTTTCCCCTCATTTTGACCCTTACCCCTTGGTTTCACACATTCCCCTGGGAATTACCCTGCAAAAATCATCCCCCTACCCAAAATCCCTTTTCCTAGTGTGAAAATCATTCCCCATTGCAAAATATTACCTTCCCCCTTTATTAATTTCCCTATTTCACTTCAAAACCCATAAAAACCCCCTTATCCTAAGTATTTATCCCCCCGCATTATTTCATTAACTCCCAATCATATTTCCCTGACAAACCCTTTTAACCCACCAACCCTCGGTGCAGTTAAAAAACCCCGCCACAATAGCCCCTGGTCCCACTCCATTAAACCTGTTGCTTATATTTTAATCCCTACCTTATGTATTAATTAATTACAATTATTTGTAATTAAATTCCAGGCCTCGCAAATCCTGGTCCCAATTTCCTCCGTGCATCTTAACCAATGTGATAGCCATCCAATCTCCCACCCTCAGATATGACGGTGTGCATCCATATCGCGCACATTCACCATCCAATAGATAGCAGCCTGAGAGCATGCGAGGTTCGTTTTTTTGCCTAGGCGCTTTTCTGCTACATGGCGGCCCCAGGCTAGATCACGTGCTCGCAAAAAATACCGCCTACCCTCCAAAAGCAATGCAATGGCCCAGAAAACCACCTCCCCACCAAAGCCGAAAACTACCTATTGTTCATTCATATTTTCCGCGCCAAAATGTGACTATTAACCATTAAAAGGTCGGAAAAGCCCCAATTCACTCGTTTCGCTCATTTTCACTGTAACTGTTGATCGAGCCATTTTGTGACACCCTGAACCTCTGCGACCAAAATTGACCACCGTCTGCCACTTCAAGAAGCTCCGGACACCCAATTCGAGCAGCCAATTCACAGCTGAAGCCACCGTACCCTATGCATTCACCATTGAACTCAATTTGCAAGACATACCACCAAATTCCAGGTATTCTTGGGAAAACCAAAATGGCCCTTTAAATTGAAAGCATACAGTCCAATTGAAAGATTAATTAATTCATATATTTGCCTAAATTGAAGAGTAATTTACTTGTATACCTAAAACCCTTCGTTTACAAAATGTAACTACCAAACCACTATTCTAGGGCTTCCAAACCTTACTTTTATAGCCACTACAAGCCTAACTCATACCTCTACTCCTAAATATGGCTTCCTAGACCTCTCTAGATGTGAGACCTTTGTCAACCCCTCACCTAGACATTGACCACCTGGCATTAGTAGATAGGGATTTTCAAATAAAAGATATTGCTTCACCAGCTTACCTTTTAAAGCTCCATTGTTGGAGTAAGGACAGATTCCTAAACCAGAATGATGAGATCCACCTTTGGGAATCTAATTTACCCAAATATTTGTTTCCAAAAGTGCACCCTTTCCCAGATATCATCTGTTTCTGTCATGCTTGCTATGTTCCTAGCCAAAGAGCTATTGTTGCCCCTAACTAGCAGCTATTATTTACCATCACTACAGAGTCTATTAACCAAATGTTGCAGGTCCAACCAAGCCCTAATGAGACCCCATTTTCTATTGGCGACTTGCTAGACCTATATGTCAAACTAGACTTGCCTAAAATAGCACAAACGTTCCAGACTTTCATCATAGAAAATCACCATACTCCCATAGATAGTCCACCTTATGTTGCCACCATTTTTTCAGATAGAGGTAGACAGATCATTACCATGCTCTCTTGCATCCTAGGATATAACTCAGATGAGCATATGGATGAATTTATCCTGGCCTTTGTTTCCATCTTCAACCCAGGCAAACCTCCTGTTATCATGTACAACTATGCTCAGTTCATTGCAAACAGCATGCATGAACAGTTCACCAAACTGCCAACTAAGAGAGTCTTCAAGTACTCCTCTGTATTATTTCATATGTTTCTATATTATCAATCAGACAAATTCCCTGTCAGCATCCAGAAGTTGGATACCAAAGGGAATCCAAGGTCAGTTATTTATTGGACACCCTTGATCCAAAAATACTCCACTGCATTCACCTATACGGACTTCATCGATTCATTCATCCATCCAGTCATGAACATGTTGACCAATAACCCTCAGCCCAAGATCAGCCATGTTGGTCGGATAAATCGATCTTGCAGACAAGGCCAATCTCCCTAGTATCAAAAGATATCTACCAACAAGCAGAACAAGCAAATCTATGTTTATTTAAACATTTTGCGATTCATTAATAAAAACTATAGAGGTGTTTAGACCCTACCTTAAGTCCAACGCTAGTTTGTAGCAGCCATCCTTCAACCTTCTGAAAGAGTTTCCTTTTGAGAAGCTGCAATCACAAACAAGCACACATCAAATAACACCTGCATAGCTAATATCATAAATCATGTTCATTACGGTGATCAAGGAATCCATAAAATAAACCATAAAACACAGCTTATTGAGAAAAATAAACTTGTTTGTATTAATTTTGAAATAGAAGAACTTTACAACCTTTCGTGCCTTGATGTTGTAAAAGCTCTTCCCAGGGTCTGAAACAAGAATCTCCTTTACTTTAACAAGCCTGACACTCTTCCAAATGAGATCAAAGAGATATGTAATCTCTCCTCACAAAAGCTCAATTAGGAAGACTAAGTTCTAGCACCACTTCACCTCAAAAATATTCATCTTTCAACCTCTCCAGTAACTAGCCCAATGCTTCATTTTATAGTGCAAAGGATGGAGGTTACAGGTCCACCTATGAAGGGATAGAGTCCTCCTTCAAAGGGATAAGCTCCTCACATCAAGTGATTAGCTCCTTAAGGTATGGGATGCATGAACCTTAAAGGAGTGAACTTGCCACCTCAAGATTCCTTCCAGAAGCTTCCAGAAATGACTCAAAGTGAGTTTTTAAGAATATACTTGCACCTTTTTAACTTTTACAGGGGTCCACACCCATAACACAGAGACAGAGCAGTCAGGTGCACAGGGGACATGACCATTAAGTGCAAGACCGCAGGTAATGCTAAGAGAAAATGCGGAACCAGAGTTTTATAGACTTTTGAGGGCTTTCTCTTATTTTCAAGGCTTGATATGAAGAACTGGGGCTTAAGACTTGCAAAGGAGGAAAGTATGAGTGGTGATAGATTCACATAGATTGCAGAATGTCAAGGTGACAATTTTTGTGCAACAAATTTCCCCCTAAAGTGCGAAGTATGTAATAGATGAAGATAGAATTTGTCATCTACGAAGAGTGAAGTACTTTATCATTTCAAGGATCATCCTGTGGACACCCCCGTCGGAACTTGTAAGAACATTCATTGCAATATATATATATAGATATATATATATATATATGAACAATATCATCGCTAAGGTAGGCATTCCCATACTCATATCAAAACTGACTAGAAAATTAACTAAACTGTTCTGATACAGGAATGATTTGTAATACATCACGAGTATAGACATATGTAGACATAGTATGGGCGTAGCCATTTGTTTATGAATAGTCTATTGTATAATGAATAAACAAATTCCTTGCAGCCTAGATTGTAGAAACTAGATCCAGGGTCTTGATTTCTGCTTCCCGAACTAGTACGATCCTATCCATGTGAATGAATGTGTCGAAGTTGAACATGGTAGAAACCACTTGATTACCAGTCAATGATGTGAACTGTTAACAAGTGTGAGAGAAACCACTAGCAATGTCAATGGCTCTCAAATTACTCAGTACAATCCATGAAATGTGAAAATGAGCTGATGTCAAACATGTCATAGAATCCTTTGATCGAAGGTCAATGATGCAACCTGTCGTCGAAGCGAGAAACCTGCCATTAGGGCATGCAGATTCCAAGGTACTGACGATTTCTAGATCATCTTTCTAGATAATGAGCTGAAATCGATAGAAATTGATCTGTCATAGGCAAGCCCACAACACGAAATCATAGATCAAGTTTTGAAAAAATATATTTGGCAAGGACTAACTCAGGGATGGTCAAAATGGATGACAAATATTTTGCAAATGAATGGTTTATTTGAACTGACCTCTTGAACACATAACGACACTACAGATGGTTTGGTGACAATTGACCCAAAGCTAATACGCAGAAACCGGCTAAAGACTTTCAATATGGTTTGATTAACTGTTAGGCAAAGGATTTCCCAACCCAGGTAAACAAAAAGTGTCGTGTTCAAGAGTGGTTAACTGTTTTTCTAAAACACAAAGTATAACAAATAGGTTCATTTTCTCTCTTTTCCCCCACCATTTCTGGAAAGTACCTCTTTATTTTTGACAAGCTTGAGGAGGATAACATTTGCTTGTTATAAGCTCATCCTTCGGATGAGTCCAACTTAGTTTAAAATTCGAACCCTAATAAGGAGTGGTTCATTCCTGTTTAAAATTGAACAGGTCCTTTACTGTTAAAATTTAACGAGTCCAGTATAGGAGAAACTCGGTGTTTTTCAATTTTAGGGAGTCAGAAGAAAAACTTAAGGAAACTCCATGGGTGTCCTTTTTCATAAATTTGTGTCCTCCAAGCCTGAAAAAAGTATAAAATAATACTTGAGAGAACCACTTGATCATTATGATCAAGGATTATTTTTCATAATTAGAAGCATCGATCTGAAAAAGTAAAAAAGCGATCAAAGACACATCATTTTAAAACCAATATCGAACTTGAAACGACAAAATCCTGGCGATCTTTTCATCTTTATACGATCAGAAAAGAGTTGTAAGTGGACCGCCTTTTTAATTCTATTTAACGAATTTAAAAGGGAAAAACTCTTCAATATTTTCATATTTTATGAGTGAGAAAAGAGCTTAAAGAGGACTCCAATGTTTCGCTTTTTCATAAGTTTTGGAAGAGTCCGAAAAAGTGAAAAAGTATGCTCTTTGTTGAAAATGATCAATTATCCCTGAAAATCCAATATTCTGCACAAAAACTCAAAACATTACTCATACCTATTTAAGATAAATAAAAATGCATCAAAAAGTTACCTTTATAAAGTGAAAATAAATAAATTAAAAATTCATTTTGTTAGTGTCAGTCTTTGCAGCCTTCCTCCAGTGATCAAATATGCTCTTACAAGTGATTTTAAGGTGTCAAAATCAAATTTTGTCATTTCAGTGAGTCTTCAAGCAAAATTTGGTCACTAGGCATTAGGTCTAGGGTTTGCTTTTACTCCTTTCAAAGTTGCCCAAATGGTCGGTCCATGTCACCATTCAGCTGAGTCCTATATCATCAGAAGGTTTTATCCTCATGTCAGGTCCACTGGGTCATTTTAACACCTGGTTCAGCCCTCAGTTGCCTAAGGCAAGGTTCATTTCCCTCTCCTAGGGTTTGAAGCAATTTCTCTTGGATGGCCAAACATGAGCAAAACTGCATCCAGTGTTCATACACTTCCCCTAATCCTTCATGTACCTTATTAAAACTTCCATCACTGAGATCCCCAAATTCCTCAATTTTGACAAACACTGTTTCTTGCACAACTTGGCAATTTTCTAGGCTAGGCCTTTGTTTTTCCCTTTTGGACCCCTTCCCCTCACTCAATCTCTGAGATTCCACTTTCTCCTACTTCCTAACATCCCTCCCTACTTCCCAAAATTTCCCCAAGAATTTATAAGCCCCTTATCCCCTTCAGTTCGCTTCATTTCGACAAAATTCCTTGTTTCACACATCGGGACAAGTTTCACTCAAAAGATGTTTCAGAGAAAGAAAAGATGAATTTTGAAAAACTGAGAGAGGTTTTTGTCCAAAAGAAACCAAGGAAGAAAAACCTCCTTCACTCTTTACACCGGTGTCGTTGTTTTAGAGAAATGTCAAAAATACAATCGCCTCGGGAGAATTGATGCACCTCTGAAGTGACCTTGGGAAAATCAAGTTTTATCCTAGCTTGGTTGGCCAAATAACTTTCTTTATGAGTCAAAGGATAACTAGACAAAAATATATTTCCAATGAACTACCATGAGATCAATTTGGAGTTGAGGAAGGCATTCAAAAGTTGACTGCAACAGCACTCTGCCTTGAGGCAGCCTCATTTGGCACATTTTGACCAGTCTTGGGATATTTAATTTTTGACAAGGAAAATGAACTTCAAATTAAAACATTCCAGTTTTTTTAGAAATTAGACTCAAAGACCTTTCCAACGAGCTATCCTGTGCCCAATTTCGACACTGAGAAGGCCTCCAAAAGCCTCCTGCAAAATGCCCTATGTGGCGCGCAGCGCGTTGGGCAGGCGCGCGGCGTATCAGAGGCGCGCAGCGCATCAGGCACAAAAACACAATGTAAAAATACACTAGTGCGGTGCATCAGGTGCGCGCGGTGCATTGGCCAGGCACGCGGCGCATATAGCCTCAAGCCTGAAAATTGTTGGAAACTTCACCAAATTGCTAATACTTTGCCTAGATTTGCCAGGTAGGCTTGCTATCTTGCTATTGCAGCAAATTTTATGATAAGAGATGGTGGTTTATGGGTGATAGTGGTTGCAACGAAAAGTCTCAAAACCTACTTCTAAAGACCCTCAACACAATTGTTGTTAGGGTTTAAAACTCACTGTTTTTCCACCAAGGTTTTGTCTCCCTCCCATTGTTCCCTTATCTTCAACCTAAATCCATTTCTCCCTTCTCCTACATACTCTATCCCAAATCCTCTAACCTCACACCGCAAAACCCATACAACTAATCCCAAACCCTAAACCCTATTCCCATACATCAAATGCCTCAAACCCTCTCCCATATTTCCCTATTAAATTTCTCCCAATAATTCCCATTCCTCCATATTGTTTCCCCTTCCTAACAACCCCTAACAGTCCCTATTGCATTTGTTTTTCCCTTGGTGGCAGAAATTTGAATTCAATCACACTACAAAAGAGCAGTCCAACACAATTATTTCACCGACATCTATTTCTCCAAGGCAGTGGTTTAACAACAATTATGTCATCCGGCCATTCATCCAATTATAAAGTGGAAACCCAAAGTGACTCACCCTTGGAAGGACATGCACTCATGAGGCTTCATAGAGGTGGCAGACATATCATTACTTGTTCCGGAACTTGGTGTACAAAGCGAGAATCGGGAGTTTGAAAGCAAAGGTAAAGAGAGCTTCAAGGAGGCGAAAAATGGATGAAGGACTCTAGATATTGGCTGAGGCATCCTTGGCTCATCATTGCCCTTGATGAAGAACCTTCAATCCAAATTTTAAGAAATTTGTAGAAATTTTTGGCTTGCAAAACAGGTTTTTTGGCTCAACGCGTAGCGCGCCGCACGCGACCCATAAGATTGGGAGGTCCAAATCACAAATGGCTTGTAGTTTTGGATTTTTCATGATGAATTATACATGCTCAGCTATTGCCAAAGCATTTCATCAAGTTCTGGGTGACCAAAAGGCTCAAAACACCATGAAAATCACCTTTCTGCCACCTTTTTCACCCAGGAAGGAAGTCTTCCGGGAGAATGCACTTTTGGAGGGGAAAATGGACACCAAATTGGAAAATTCCACTTGGGTTGGAAAGTAGACATCCAGGGCTTTCCAACAAGCCAACCTGAGCTCAATTTGGATGCCGAGAAGTGCCCCAAAATCAGGCTGAAAGGCGCACGATGCGTAGAGCTTAGGCGCGCAGCGCATAGAGATTTTTGGTCAAATTTTCACCTTCCAGCTCAGAATTTCAGCCATTTATGACTAGTTTCACCTCTTGATGTGGTGTTTGACCCAACTTGATGTAATTTGATGTGTGTGATGTAATTTTGGCACATTTTTACTTGTTCTAGAGGATTCATTCACTAAAAGGTGAAAATTAAATGAATGAATTAGTTTCCTAGCATATAGGGATAAGTTGTTTGACTACCTAGATTTCAGTTCCTTGTTTAGAATTACTTCAAACAGCTCCTAGAATGATGAGCTCGACCCCTAGAGGCAAGGAAAGGGGTTAGGATGGTCTATATTATGTAATTTCTCAATCATTTTCAGGGGTTGGAGAGGTTGGACACTTGGGATTGCTTTGACATACTATTGTACATATTTTCTCTGCATTTTTGGCTAAGGAAAGACCAGGGTTTTGCAGCACTGTTTGGGATCCATGTGGCTTTATGTTTTAATGGTGTTCTTCTCTTAGTAATTGTAAGTTGTTATGTGTATCATTTTCCTTCTCTCACCTTCTGCAATTGAACAAATGAAGTGTTAAGGTAGAATCCATAGATTGTTATGTTCTGCCTTTAAGTTTGTTTGATTTTCAATGTTCTCACCTATTTAAGGAGAATTCTTGAAACCTTCTTGCTCTCCTTAGCTCCTCACCAGTCTGATCTACCCATTCATTCCCTTTAAAAGCATCAAGGTGATCGCCTTCCTTGCCCCATTCAGACCTCTGCAGAAACTGTGCCTCATCCCCAAAAGCCCAAATTTGTCTTTCCCTGTTTCAACACAAAAACTCCTAAAAACTCAAATCAAACCTTTGTACTTCATACCAAGCCTAAAATTAGTTATCAATTCAGTCATCTCGACCTCTTTGATTACCTTTTGCCGAGATTGACTCGGAGAGATCCCTCTCCTATCCTCGTAGGGCTAGCTACGAGGCTGAGTGTGGTTTGATGTAGCCTTGAGTTTTACCTTATTTCAGCCTAAGGTAGATTTGAGTGCTAACACATTTATTCAAAAAATCTTATAAAAAGGGATTTGTAAATTCATTTTTACCGATTGCTTCAAAGTGAGGAGTGAGAGCTTTTGGTTAAGAAACTTCCTGTGAAGATTGCAGAAAATCCGTCCATTGGAATTGAAAACCGTTAGCTCCAGGTAATCCACATCACCCTTATCTTTCATTTCAACCATTTGCATTTCATTTTAGGGCTTTAAAATTGATTTTTTGAGGAGAATTTGCTTTAGAAAAACACTCGCGAGGGTCCGCAAGTGCAACATGCGGCCCGTGTGGACCCCGACTTTTTTCTACAAAGGAAAAAGTCGGGGTTCCGCACCTGTTTCTTAGGACGAGTGCGGACCTACGCACTGTCCCTAACCAGCGGGTGCGAACCGCGTGAAATAGGTTTTTAAAATTTCAATTTTCTCCATTTCCGCCCAAAACTTTTTGAACTAAATTGTTTTAATATGTATTTTTTGCAATGTAGGACATACAAAATTATTATTTGGCGGGAACGCGAGCTTGAGGATGTGGATCTAGCTGCATTAATTCATCCACCTACAATACGGGCATTAAAAGCATGCAGACTATTTAAATTCTGGGCCATACCCGGCATGAGGGCCCAAGTAGACTTCTTGCAATGACTGGTAGATAGGTGGAGCATACAGGACTAGTGTTTCATGATTGGTGGCCATCGGCTTGAAATCGAGCTAGAGGACATATATTTCTTAACTGGTTTGCCCAAGAGAGGTGAACGATTATCTCTTTTCGGGACTAGGCTAGGTCACCAATCTGTCGCTAGTCTCTGATTGAAGTTTTGCAATGAACAAACAGAGGACAAACGGATCGATATTAAAACTATCTCCCGTCCTGAACTTAAGGTTATCGCATTCACTGTCACCAGACTATGCAGGAGCGCAGCATTGCATGTAGCTACTAGATCCAAGATGCGAATAGCAATAGATTGTTATTGAGGTACCATCTTCAGCTGGTGCAAGGCTGTGTTGGCGAATGTAAAAGGCCAACTGACTAGAGCAAAGAATGGAAAACTAAAAAACTTTGGATATGGTTTCCTGGTTGTGACCTTTGGTCTAGAGAGGGTACCTATGTTGGTCCCACAGCAGCTTTCTGTTGAGGTTGGTCTTCCTCGAGAGCCTAGGATAATGCGTTGGGTTGCAATGATGTCCCGTCATCCTAAGGAGGGTTCAAAGGTTGTTTGAATTCCACTTGAGTATTTTCGTTGGTTGAGGAACCAACTTTTTGTGATTCAGGATTTTCCATATGCTGGGATGGATTATTGTGGTGACCCAGATATGGCTCTTCCACCAAGAGAGCAGTGGGATGATTCAGGTAAAATCATTTTCAACACTTGTTTTAACTAAAAAAAAATTGTTTTTTAAATCGTCCAAAACTGATAATAAAAAGTTTGAAATGCAGATGTGGTTCCACCACAACCAGCTACTCTCCAGTATTATGAGAGGAGACACCCAGTTGCAGTAGTACGGGCCCCACAAGACCAATCTACAGAGACCCTGATCGAATTGGAGAATCATCTAGAGCATTTGACAGCAGATATTCCAAAGACTAGCATAGATGATATTCCACTTAGGTTACAGTGATATGTGATTGGGGTCCCAGGAACTTTTAGGAGGTTCCTTTGTAGGTTGGCCCAAGTAGTGGTTTCTTATCGTGATCATCACCAGGGATAGGATGATCGCTTTTTGTAGACTCACACGACATTTTATGTCTTTTTGTACTATCATTTTTGCCGATCATAAGGTGTTTTTCAACCTATGATCGAAGACGATGTATATTCGACACACTTCTATGCTATGATATATCACTATTACTGGCTATCTTGTATAACATGTTATGGAAAATTTTTAAATTCACTGTTTTGATTATTGCAAATGTCTATTTAACATACGAGAAGCAACTGCATCTGCTAATGTATTTAAATATTTCGGAATATGTTGATATTCAATGTAATCAAATTCACATTCCAAGAGATGAACTCTCAAAAATAATCTTAATAACATTGGATTTCTAATGGCATAAACCCTGTAAAGTTGTAATTCAACGAGTTCAGAATCTAACCTAACAATCAAACTCCAAATCCCAAATGAGATGGATTCAGATAATAATTCAATCATTGCACTATACTTCGTAATGTTATTCGTTGTTTGACCGAGGCTTATCCCATGCATAGATACTAACTCATCAGAGAGTGAATAGATAACCCAAGCCGCAGAAGAAATGTTTCGTGTATTACAACAAGCCCCATCAACAAAATATATGTTTGACAAGACGTCGACATCTGCAATATCAAGAGTAAAATCAAGATAAGCAAGAATAATGATAAAAACACTCTCTAAACTAGGCACACATTTCTAATTTAAAACATACTAGCTAAAAAGAAACTAATCTAATAAAAATCTCCACACCAAGGTTTAAGCATAATATCTCTTCAAATAAAGTCCATTTCTGGGTTTACCCAAAGAGACACCGTCAAAATCTATCAATTCATAGGCCCCTTTTGCCAGCTTTCACTTAACAATATAAGGACCATGCCACATAGGTACAAATTTTCCAGGCCCTAGTTTATCATTTGTTTGACCGTATAGTAAGACTAGGTCTCCTTCCGAAAAATTACGAGGTGTAACAGTTTGGTCGTACTAAGATTTTATTTGTTTCACATGAGTTTCGATTGCTAATGTAGCATCACGTCGATTCTCATCTAGTTGAGCTAAGTACAACAAATGTTTCTCCTCTTCAGAAGTGGTTGGGAGTAATTCTATGGCTATTTGCAATGACGGAATTTTGCATTCAATAGGTAACACTGCTTCCAAACTGTAAACCAGTTGAAAAGGAGTGAAACCAGTTGACAATTTTACTGAGGTTCAATATGCCCAAAGTGTTGAAAATAACATGTTATGCCAATTTGACCTATGAATACCAATGATTCGTTGGATCATAGTGACTAGAACTTTATTGATACCTTCAACTAGACCATTAGCCTGTGGGTAATATGGAGTAGAACTATCGTGACGCAGGCCAAGTTGATCTGTCAGTTCATTCATCATGATGTTTCGAAAATGACTCCCATGATCAGTAATAATAGCTTGAGGAACACCGAATCTAGCAATTATATGATTGAAAATGAAATTGCAGCAGTTTTTCCGTCTGCCGAAAATGTAGGCATCGCCTCAGCCCACTTAGTAAAATAATCTACCGCAAGGATGATATACGCATGACCCCTGGCCAAGTGAGGGTTACATGTAATAAAGTCGATACCCCACTTTGTGAAAGGATCGACGGCAATTATTGGGTGGAGAGGAGCGGGTGGAGCACGCATCTTACGATAAAAAATTTGACAATTGTGGCATTTCCGGACTGCATAGATACAGTCTTTGAATAAGGATGGCCAGTAATAACTAGCGCACAATATCTTTTGGGTTGTGGCATACCTAGACATATGACCACCACATCCTCCAGAGTGACACTCATTCAGAACCTCTTCAGCTTCTTCATGAGTTAGACAATGTCGGAAAACAGAATCCGCCCCACGACGATAGAGTGTATCTCCAATAATATTGTATTGTTGGGATTGGAAACGTATTTTACGTCGCTGAGATCGTGAGATTTCAAGCTGAAAAGATTGGGTTTGGAGACAAACAATAATATCTCCACACCATGGGTCAAGAGTACTGATAAGAAACAAGGATTCGTCCACAATGGGTTCTTCTGCCACAGTTTCAGTATCAGTACGCGGGAAATCACACATCAGTTCCGCAAAAACCAAAGATTTCTTTGCCTTGGATTTTTCAAACTCCAAGTCAAATTCCTACAGGATAAATATCCATTTGGAATACTTGCCCCCTAGCAATTGTTTGGTCAAGATATACGTCATAGGGTTACAATCTGAAATTACCGTGGTTTTATGTAATAAGATGTAGTGACGAAATCTTTGGACAACTTGAATAGCCGCCAAGGCCAATTTCTCCACATGCGAATATTTAAGCTCAGTAGAATTCAGGGTTCAACTAAGATAGTAAATCACATGTTCACTGTTGAATTCATCTTCCTGAACTAAAACCATCCCAATGGTGGAATGAGAAGTGGCGAGGTACAAAAAGTAATCCTAGTTGTAGTTGGGAGGATGCAATAACGGTGCATGGGTCAACGCGTATTTAAGTGCATCAAAAGATTTTTCAGCTATCTTATCCCAAAAGAATGGAGTATTCTGTTTCAACAACCTGGTAAAACCTTTCGTTATCTCGGCGTAGTTAGGAATGAAACAATGTAAAAAGTTTGCTTTCCCTTGCAAACTTTGGAGTTGGCGAAGAGTCGAAGGAGGAGGTAATTTGACAATAGCTTCAACCTTCGAGGGATCGACACAAATACCAGGTTTTGAAAGGACAAATCCCAGTAAACGACCCATTTCTATACAGAAAACACATTTGTGTGGATTCAGCCTAATTTGATAATGCCTACATCCCATAAAGATTGCTCGTAAATGAGTGAGATGATCGGCTCTACGTAATGAATGGGCAGGTAAATCATCGAGATAAGGCTACACAATTTGCCTGATGTCATGAAATGCATAAGACATAGCCCTTTGAAAAGTTGCTCCAGCGTTCTTCAATCCAAAAGGTAATTTTCACTAAGAAAATGTCCCCCATGGACAAATGAAAGTCGTTTTTGGTTGATCGGCAGGGAGTATGTTGTTTTGATTGTAACCTGAAAAACCATCCATAAAGGAGAACATTTCACTATCGGCACAATCATCTATAATTTGATCGATATAAGGGGTTGGATAATTGTCTTTAGGAAAAGCTCGATTAATATCCCTATAATCGATACATATTCTTATCTTTCCTTGTTTTTTATTAACAGGAACAATATTCGACACCCAATCCATTAAAGGAATTGGATAAATGAAACCTGCTTGAAGTAGTTTCTCAACTTTAGCTTTAATAACAGCAGCATTTCACGGATGTATCTGACGCAAACGTTGCCGGATAGGTTTAGCATCCGGGTAAGTTTTAATTTCATGGACAACAATTGATGGATCGATTCCCGGCATTTATTCGTATGACTAGGCAAACACGTCACGGAATTCTTGAAATAGGGATTTATAAGTTTGTATTTCATCGTCCGTACAAGAAGCACCTATATGAATGTTTTCAATAATTCTGGGTTTAACTGAAATGTCAATAGGAACCGTTCGAGAGATATTTCCCAAATTTAACTCAGAATCAGGATGTTGCAATGGAATCTGTGGTTCTTTGACATAGTCAGCGGTAAAAATAGATGAAAAATAATTTTCAAAATGATCAAGCTCAGGTAAAAACGAAGATAGATGATGAAGATCTTCCCATGGTAAATCATCAACAGACAAAAGTTCACGAATCTTCTCATCAGTATGAACAGAATCAGAAAATGTTGTTGAAGCTGAGGTTGATATTGAAAGTGATTCCCCATGGACCACATTCATTGGATCAGTTTTGGTTGAACAAGAGTAAGAAAACGACTGTACACCCTGATATGCAATTTCAAAGGGACTGAAAGGCATCGTGTTACCAAATGAATCCACCTCAGAATCGGAAGGTACAATCCAAGGATCATCAAAAGCAATAGTGTTCGATGAAATCATATGAATAGTTGCAATAGAAGGTGATGCGTTAGGAGGAGGAAAAGAAAAAGTTCCTAGTAAACCAGGATCTTTAATCAAACCTACCCCAACATCCTTGCAAGGGATAGTTGTTTTACCGACATGTTGAATACTATCTGAAGAGGCTGGGTCAGATGAAAAATAGGTCAACTGGTCTATGGTAACGATATTTCCATTATGAGGAAACTTGATAAGCCGAAAGGCCGATGAAACAATAGCAGTCATAGCGTAAGACCAACTGCGACCCAAGAGAAGGTTGTAACCTAGAGGGGCATCAACCACTTCCACATCTAGATTTATAATTTTGCCTTCAACCCCTATAGGTAAATCCTACAAAATGCCAAAAATATGGAACCCTCAGCCATCAAAAGCCTTTAGAATCATCGGGGACTGATTGAGTGTCGTAGAACCAAGCGATCTCCAACACTAGATCGACATAATACACGTAGAAGTTCCCTCATCAATCACAGTCTAAAAGCAAGGTTTGTTTTTGACTAACACTGGAATCTAGAAAGCCATTTGATGAAGTAGGCAAGGTGTACTATTCTCTAAATAGAAGATTATAAGGTTTGAATCCTAAATATCAACAGCTCCTATAGCCGACAATAGTAATTTACGCTGTGCTGGGCATGATTGCAGCACCTCCAAAGCCGACATTGCTGAAGGGGAAATAGCTAAGTCTTCAACAATGTTATAATTCTCAGCAGCTCTCGCATCTAGATTGAAAGCTGACTTCTGAAGTATACGTTTAGCAGGCAGTTTGATTACTAAGTCAGAGTTAGGTTTCTCGATCTGTAGCGAATCGGAACCAGAAGGAGTTGAAGTTGACGGATTTGAATTAGAAGATTCTGCTTCCTTACCACCAACAGGATTTTTACTACCATAATCTTGCGATCGTGTCACAATCTTGACATGAGACATCATCATAATGGGTTCTTCTGAGGCATTTGAGGAAGAACCAATCATCTTATTATCTTGACTAGGAAAAGGATCCTTCAAGACAGTAAGCGTTTGAGAACCTTTGACGATTTTCGAAACCTCGGCTCGATATGGACAGCTCTTGTAAAATGCTCCCCGTCACAAATGAGACAAGGATAGCGAGGTTTACATTTCTTGTCAGTAGATTCATTTTTATCTGATTTCTCTTTTGAGTTTTGTTTATTTTTCTTCTTCCCCTTCTTTTTACTATCGGATTTCGATTTGGCCGTAGATGATTCTACGACATGGATATTGGCAGGAATTTCAATGGAAGTGTCTCCTGTCGGGGAATCTGGTAAAGTTATAATAGGAGAATAATTCTTTGAATATTTCTTCTTACTTTTGGTAATAACTTAACCGATCATACCGTTAGCAGCATGAGACCCTAAAGGAGCTGCAGTTATTTGATTATGTTTCGGAAGGTCAGGGATTTTTTCATGTAAAGTACCTGACTGCATATAAACGAGGTCAAGGTACTAAGCTTGAGCAATTACTTGCTCCTCTGTAACAACTCCTGCCTTAGCTACATCTTCAGTGATTTTAGGTAATAATGATTTAACAAGCCATTCTACTAAAATTTGAACCGAAATAAAAACTTTCACTAAACGTCGTCCACGTCGCCATTCATGAATATGATTAGAAATATATGTGGATGTTGACTGTTTTAATGAAGTTAATAATTTTGTGCCATTGTTGTACCTGACAGACAATTGAAAATGAGTTAAGAAAGAAGTGGCTAACTGACTAAAATTATAAAAAGAGCCTCGTGGTAATTCAATGTACCATTTGGCAGTAAGACCAATCAAAGTGCATTGAAAAAGACGTAAGCGAATTGAATCATCAATAATGGAATTAGATGCACACCAGAGGTGATAAGTCATCACATGATTTGCTGGATCTTCTCCTGACTTACACTCAAACTTCGGGATATCACTGGGAAACTTATTAGGCATTGGCGGCCAATACGAAAGATAGTTAATTAGATCATTTGTAAGGCGCGACAAATCAGGTAAATCCAAAGTTGCAATAAAAGGTAACCGACGGTTAGGGTCTCGAAAACCTTGGGTCACAAGACCAACCCCAGGAGGAGGATATCCAGGATAACTTGGAATTGGATTTTCATTAGGAATATTATACCCTCCCGAAAAACCAAGATTAACCGAACCAAACTGGGGTTGTTGAGGTTGTTGATAAGTATATCCAGGGTATGGTTGATACTGATAAACTGGGTTTTGCACAGCAGGACCGAATTGGTATTTTCCCTAGTACGGTTGATAAGTGAATTGCGGTTGACTTGTGACAATCGTACTTGAACTAGGTTGTCCTACAGGCATCTGAACCGAAGTCTGAACTGTAGGTCCTGACTATGGTAAAGAGGCTTGAGGAGTTGATGTAGGAACAGTAGAAATCGGAGCTATCAATACTCCAGAAGTAGGTGGGGTAAATTGAACAGAAGCTGCAGTAGTTGCAGCAGCACTTTGAGGTAGAGTTCAAGGTGAACTAGGCCTAGACTGATGAACTACACTAGGTGCAGAAGTTTGAACAGAAAGCTGGACAGGTCGCTGGGTTGGACCAAAAACAAAAGGTTGTCCAGGCTGACTTGATAACTGCACATTAGGTTGTAAAGTCTGTTGAGATGGATCCCACACCATGCTCATTCCGGGGTATGGACCCATAAAAGGTTGAGCATATTGAGGACCATAACCGGGTTGAGCGTAGGGCTGATAATTGAGAGGTAAATTTCCAGTTCCTTGTACAAATGGTTGACCAGAAGGTGGTTGGAAACCTTGAGTTGGGTACTAACCTTGAGATTAATAACCTTGAGGCACGTACTAAAACTGGGGTTGACCTTGAGGTATGTACTATCCTGATGGTATGTACTGTCCTTGAGGTTTCCCCCCAGGCGGTAACTGACTACCTTGGGGTTGCCCCCAAGGTGGTACTCGACTACCTTCAGGTTGCCCCCCAGGCAGTAACTGACTACCTTGAGGTTGCCCCCCAGGCGATAACTGACTACCTTGAGGTTGTATAGTACTAGACATCATAAATGCTTGAGTTTCGTTATTACCAGTTGATATCTCATGTTCAATTGGTCGAGGAGATGCTCCTAAAAAGGTACCAGTGAGTGATTGATACCCCGAAGAAATAGAAGGACCGCCATATAAAAATGTTTCCAGTGTTTGGGAAAACATAGATGACTGTCTCGACAAATTCAAAGGAGGATAATAACCTCTGGGCGTAGGATGAAAAGGAATTCGAGGTGGTGAAGAAATAAGACCCGAGATTTCTAAAAAGTTTGTCAATGATACGTACCAAGCGTCACTCCTAAAATGATTGTAGAAAATTGATTCACGCTCCCTAAGTTCTAAAGTCGATTGATTTTCAGGGAGGATTATATCTTCGTCCGGACTAACAAGTTCTTCAATAGATTTTGGATAATGATACTTCCTACCCTGGGTGAACCAAGACCACTAGAAGTTGGAGAAGCAAATCCTGAGGATGGAGTAAGAGAAGGTTCAGTTTCAGGCTCATAAATTTGAGGTTCTTCAGCTAATTCACTAGTAGGAGAAAAACTACCAGTAACTTCGGAAAATGAAATTGGCTCAGAAATATACTCTGTTGTCTTTAATTGATAATCAGGATGAACAATTAAGGAAGACTCTCCAGCTTCTGGTGACCCAACTCTACTGTCACTAGGTGATACAAGAGCTCATAGCCCTTCAAGCTAGCTTGGTGTATACTCGGGAGGTTGCCCCTGAAGTCTACGGGATTGTCTCGGTAATTCAAGCACGATTAAATATTTAATTACTCACACACAAACAAAGAAAATCTCAAAAAACCACCTAAAGTCTCTAAAGAACCAAGCAATTGAATCACATGCCTAAAAAATCTAAGAGTTCAAACCACACACAAACAGTAACTTTCCGTACCAAAAACACTAGTTGGTGATGAAATCCAACGTCGTAGAATTTAATACAGAAAGGGCGGTTGGAACAATTACCCTGACAACCTGCTTAATGAAACAGACTAGCACAAGTTTCTTCACAAAACCGTCTTGAGTGAAGAGAACCCCCCAGAGAGTCCAAGTGAGTCTAGTCGATGTCTGCTCTAGGTACAGTGAGACCCATCCTTTACCATCACCTTAGGAAATAATCTTAAGTTTATGGACACTAAGGTTACCAACAGCAACAAATACAAATGGGGGAACAATCTACGATCCGATCTATGCACAAGGGAAGAGTAACAAAGCTCAATCCCCTTGAAGGCTCCTCGACATGATCAATCTAAGGTTTGCCAACAAGTAATCCTAGGCTCCTCGACAATGGTTAATGTGAGGTTTACCATTTATAATATGCGCAAATCTTCTATCTTTCCCAATGAGACAGACTTGATTGTCTCAAAAGTTCGGACATGATCTCGTGATTGACTCCTTTAAGAGGAGCTTCCCAGATTATATCAATTACAATTGGATTTATTTCCTACCGCAAGATATAGCTACTTGTTTGTTTTAACTATCTTGGAGAGTTAATTACTCCCTACTCCAAGATACTAGCCTAAGCTATATTGGTGATAAGAGCCCTAGAAATAAAGAATATTGCTAGGTCAATTTTCATTAAGCGTTACTTTTATGGGTTTTTTATTAAGTCAATAGGTATGGAAATGAAACTTTGATGGTGTGAAGACTCGACTCCAAACACTAAAAAATGCACCTAAGAATGATAAACAATTTGTTTTTCCTTCAATGAATTTCTAGCTAAAAGAAAGAGTTTGAGAATGAAATTCTTTGAAAAACAAATCTTTCTTTCAACATATAAATGAAAAGAAAATATTTTTGTCTTTTTCGATAAGAACTCAAAACGAGACTACTAATTATGCTCACAAAAAATCCCTTTCTTTTTCAACACTCAAAAACTACAAAAAGCAATTCTTTCAAAAGAGATTCTACAATTTCTAGAAAACACTCAAAACTACAAAAACTAATCTTGAGATCTAAAAAAATTTAAAAACCTAATCAAAATAAAAGCTTCAAATCTTTTTTAGGGCGTTTTACTTAGTTATTCAGTAAACTAAGGATTAATTTATTTAGAATAACAAATCAATCAAAAAACATCCAGCTATGTTTTCTTTTATAAAAATGAAATTCAAAACTTATAACCAAGTTCGTTCAAAGATTTGCAAAGAGAAAATGAGACCTATTTCTCACCCAGGACGGATGTCACAAACCAGTCAAACTCATCAAGAAGGCAAAAAGACACCAGGGTGATCTAAGGTCTCTTAGGCTTCTAATCTTTGAGTCACTACAGGGACCGAGTGAAAACCAATCCAAGCATGCAAAACTTCTAGAAAATCATCTAAAACAAAAATACCAATGGAACTTACTCACAAGAGATTTTTGACAGAACACATGCAGATCTGGGTAGACATTAAAAGTCGTAAATGAAAACTAAACTTAACTGGAAGAAAACATTTTAGGTTTTTCAAAAAATTTCACAGGGTCCGCAGGCTTCCAGAAGAACCAGATGTAGTACTGCTTTGTGCACTAAAGGAACAGTGCAGAGATGCTCACCCTGTCTGTAAAAAGAAAGTGCGGTCCTCTTGAAAATTTAAAAAAAAAAAAAAACAAAAACAAAAAAACAAAAAATAATCCAGGTCCTAAAACCTACCCAATCCCACACACGTCAAGCAAAAACTAGAAACAAGAACAAGTTTCTCAAGTCAAAGATAAAGGAAAACCAAAAACCAAATTCAGTTCCCCAATGGAGTCGCCAATTTGTTGGCCGGATAAATCGATCTTGCAGACAAGGCCGATCTCCCTAGTATCAAAAGATATCTAGCAACAAGCAGAACAAGAAAATCTACCTTTCTCTAAACATTTTGTGATTCATTAATAAAAACTATAGAGGTGTTTAGACGCTACCTTAAGTCCAACGCTAATTTATAGCAGCCATCCTTCAACCGTATAAAAGAGTTTCCTTTTGAGAAGTTGCAATCACAAACAAGCACACATCAAATAACACCTGCATAGCTAATATCATAAATCATGTTCATTACAGTGATCAGGGAATCCATAAAATAAACCATAAAACACAGCTTATTGAGGAAAATAAACTTGTTTGTATTAACTTTGAAATAGAAGAACTTTACAACCTTTGGTGCCTTGATGTTGTAAAAGCTCTTCTGAGGGTCCGAAACATGAATCTCCTTTACTTTGACAAGCCTCACACTCTTCCAAATGAGATCAAAGAGGTACGTAATCTCTCCTCACAGAAGCTCAATTAGGAAGACTAAGTTCCAGCACCATTTCACCTCAAAAATATTCAGCTTTCAACCTCTCTAGTAACCAGCCCAATGCTTCATTTTATAGTGCAAAGGAAGGAGGTTACAGGTCAACCTATGAAGGGATAGAGTCCTCCTTCAAAGGGATAAGCTCCTCACATCAAGGGGTTAGCTCCTTAAGGTATGGGATGCATGAACCTTAAAGGAGCGAACTTGCCACCTCAAGATTCCTTCCATAAGCTTCCAGAAATGACTCAAAGTGAGTTTTTAAGAATATACTTGCACCTTTTTAACTTTTACAGGGGTCCGCACCATAACACAAAGACAGAGCGGTCAAGTGTGCAGGGGACATGACCATTAGGTGCAGGACCGCAGGTAATGCTAAGAGAAAGTGCGGAACCAAAGTTTTATAGACTTTTGAGGGCTTTCTCTTATTTTCAAGGCTTGATATGAAAAATTGAGGCTTAAGACTTACAAAGGAGGAAAGTATGAGTGGTGATAGACTCACATAGATTTCAGAATGTCAAGGTGACAATTTTTGTGCAACAAGCCAAGAAATCAAAAAGGGTGTTACAGTTGGCCAAGAAATACAAGGTGGGAGACTAGTATTTGTACCAGAACCACACAGAAAATAGATTTTATGGATGCCAACTTGCCCCTTATAAAATGCCCAAATACGTCCCTATGAGGATATTTGCATTGGAATATTTTAGGCAGATCATCAATTCAGATGAAGTCAACATCCTAGAAGCTAGGAGTAAAACCCAGTTTAAGATGAAAAATCAATTGGGCCCCTTCATTTGCAATAACAGAGAGGTTGGACCAGAGGCTGACAAGATGTTGCAACAAATGAAATTCAAGAACAACTTTATGTGGCAGTATGACCCTCATGGGGTCATAAACAATTTAATAATCAAGGTCAAATTGGGACCTTTCAGCCACCATCCTAGACCAGATATTGAGAGGTTTTCCAACCAATCATAATGGTTGAAAAACACATTAATTAACATGGATAACACAGTAGTGGATGTAGAAAATACACTGGTTGATGTTGAGAAACAAATTGATCAAAGTTCTCTCGTGCAGGTTCCAGAACTAGGGGAACCCATGAATAGTCCTCTTATTTTACAGACTCCAACAAATGAGGAGAGAAATCCAAAGAGAAACAGGGAGGAGGGTTCCATTTCTGCTATGGAGACCACAGATGAGCATTTTGAGCTCAAAAAAAGGCCCAATCTGAATCCTGTGATTGAACAGGAGGAAACCATTGAATCAGTGGAAATCAATGACATTGAAACAATGGTGGAAAGAAGAAAAGGTGCGGCTGCTTTAGGAGAAACACAACAACCATCAACTTCTAACACTCAGCTGATTGAGAGACATCTTAGAGTTGAGGTTTCTTCTTTCACCAGGGCAACAGATAAGGAAAAATATATTAAGGACAGGGATAAGGAGATCAAAATGAGAAACAAGAAGTTGAAGGCTGAAACATATGCCCAATACTTGAAGCACACACCAGCCAATCAGAGCAGATTGATGTCAGCTTTTGACATCAAAGCAGGCAAAATGCAAGTGTTCTTTATGTAGCCTACTATTCAGCAACCAAAAACATCTGCTGACTACAGAAAAAATGATTTTGAAGTGTTGGCCAAGGATGTTCATCCTATTGACCAGATAGAATTTCGTAAACAGGCTGGAGAGATGATCTTCTCCATCCTGACACGAAAGGCCATGGCTGCACACAAGCTGTAGAGTTCACTAGACAACATTACGGCGCAATACAAATTAGAAAAGGCCTCCTCAGAGGCTAAATACAACAAGATCAAGTCATTAGAGGACTTGGTAATTGAGCTGGGCCATGATCCAAATAACATCAAAGCTGTTGAAAAGTTGATCAAGAAGAAGAAAGAGGATATAGCAGCTCTCAGGAAATAACTAAAGCTGCCTCATTCAAAACCCCACAAACAAAATAGGTCCTGGAGATCCAAACAAACAACAAGGAAATGATGGACCTGGTGCTTCAATTGAATGATTAGCTAAAGGAGATGGAAAAGGAGTTAGATAGCTTGATACAGGTAAAACGAGCTAGTCTGGAGACTGCCCCTACCACTGTTATCCCAACGGTTGCTACTGTAGTACCTTCCACTTTGGTAGCATCATTAGCTCCTACTGCTCCAATGGCTACAACTATACCAGCTTCTACAGCGTCTACAACAACAACGGGGTCAACAACAATAGGGTCAATGGGCGATAAGGCAAGCAAGTTGGTCAAAGCAATGGAAGACATGTCCATTCATACCACTTAAATGAACAAGCTCAAGGAAAAGGTGACCAGTCTAGAGACTGACTACAACCTTGCCCAGATTATGCATGAGGAAGAAGTGCAGAAAGCGACCAGGATGAATGAAAGAAAAAAAAAACTTGGAGAAGGAATTAACTTTGAAGGAATCCCTTGGACAGGCTAAGGAACAATTTGGCGCCAATATCATTGACTCCGTAAATGATATTTGGCCATCCATCCCAGTACTTTTTGAGCAGATTGACTTAATAAAACAGGCTACATAAGCCATACAAAGAGTAAAAGTGGAACTGGGAGACATGCCAGAGGAAGCTACAAGGATCATTCACTTCCTCAACTCCAAAAACAAGTATGAATTGCAAGAATTAGAGATACCTGACAGAACAGGTACAATATTAGAAATAAAAAGGGTCCTCACCAAGAGTAATTTAATGTTAAACCTTGAAGATAAAACATAATGATATTTGGCCATCCATCCAAGTAATTTTTTAGCAGATTGACTTAATAAAACAGGCTACATAATCCATACAGAGAGTAAAAGCGGAACTGGAATACATGCTAGAGGAAGCTACAAGGATCATTCACTTCCTCAACTCCAAAAACAAGTATGAATTGCAGGAATTAGAGATACCTGACAGAACAAGTACAATATTAGAAGTAAAAAGGGTCCTCACCAAGAGTAATTTAATGTTAAACCTTGAAGATAAGTGCCAAACCATGCAACTGGCTATAGACAGATTCATGGTTACGTTTGAAGTTTTGAGGCAAAAGGGTTTGCCCAATCCCTTGGTTATAAATGAAAAGTTAATGACACAAGAGGACTACAATAGAAAAATCAGAGAAGTGGCCAGAGATCAAGTGAAAACTTCATCTATGAAAGGAATGCTAACTGGCAAGGTCCTATACCACACTTTTGAAAACTTTTTTTACCTCTAGCATGAGGTAAAACACCTTTCTTTGAATAAGCCTACTTTTACCAAGTACATGGAGCTAGATGAGATTTATAGGAAAATGGTAAATATACAATTACCAGATGCTGAAACATGGGAGAAATTAAATGATTTACTGTAGA
Organism: Pinus taeda; assembly: GCA_000404065.3. Classification (NCBI taxonomy): domain Eukaryota; kingdom Viridiplantae; phylum Streptophyta; class Pinopsida; order Pinales; family Pinaceae; genus Pinus; species Pinus taeda. The sequence goes on along the minus strand of APFE031518901.1, from coordinate 187,638 downwards.
AATACACAGTCAAAATGTAAAAATCTACAGTAAGATTGAAAAGTACAGTAAAAGGATAAATGACAGGCCACCCAGATGAAAGTGTATCAGATGAAAGTGTATCAATTGAAAGGTCAAAGTAAATATAACATCCAGCGTGAAACACCAAATAGAAAAGCAAAAATTAAAAGCAAAATATCAAAGATTAAATACAGCGCAGCCTAATAAACAGGGACAACAAACAACAGTTCAATAGTTGTCTCTACCTTCTTGCATGAAGATATTTCTTTCTCCTAGATTGGTTCCCAAGACAGTTTGGGATATTTTGTAAATTATTTTTGTATAGATACTTCATAAATCGAAGTATTCAAGGTGGATTTCTATACATTTGTAAAGTAATTTTGATCATAAACCTAAGGGTTATTGTACCAATTTTTCAAGTCAGTAGACTAGACCAAGTAATAAAGATATTGCATTACAGGATTCATGTGTTGAGCTAATACAGTGAAGTATTTTCTTTTTTCAAATTTGTTATTTTCTTATGTTTTTCACAAACTTAAACGTTATCTAAAGTTGAATGAATTAACTGGAAGTTTATCTCAGAATTTGTTTAAGTACACTCTGTTTTGAACAGTTGATCATTTACATGTTTTCTTCTAATATTTGGATCTGAGAATCCCTAATTGCTCTCCTGTCGTGGTTGAGCTCTTTCACTTTCTTCATAATCCGGCCTAAGGAACCCTTAGTTTCTCTTTAGATCCGATTGAAAACCACTTCACCATCCAACCATGAGATCTGAAGTAACTCTGTTATCTTGCCCTATAGACATTGTTTTTAGAACTTTATCCAGTCTTATTTGCCTTACATTTGACCCCATAGCCCAATGGTAAAATTCACCCCTCTTTTCATATAAGTAAGTGATCCCACCACAAAATCCAAATCAAAACCCAAATATAATCATAACTAGCCTAAAATCAAATAACTAAACAAAGTTAAATAAAAAAGAGAGCCTGTTTCCGGGAAAACTAGTGTCTTTTTCGATCTGCTAGTCCCATTAAGATTGGTAGATATCCTAGAAACAAACAATCAAAGCAATTTGTGATTTCCTCTATGTATGATAGATAAGAGAGAATCAAAGGGACCAACCTGGATCTTCCGCTTGACTCCTTGCTTGATTTCTCTCCCCCTTGATAAAGCTTGCAAATCCTCTCCTACTTGTCCCTCTTAGAAAATACCTGTAGAAACAAAGTAACAAAACACCATCAAAGAATCTCAATCTATTATATCAAAAACAATGCAGAATCACAAAATACATTGAACATACAATGGCATTCACAAATAACAAGATTCACAAGTACATGATTGTATGGAGGAAAACTCAAAGAAATTTATTAAAAAATAAGGGAGAATTACAACCTAGCTGTCTGATCCAGCATCATCCTCCCAGCATCAAAGCCCTCTTCACCTCATGAAAAGCAAGATCACCCAACAATGTAATGCTTCTTCTCAAAGACAAACTATCAACACTTCCTTACAAATTACAAAATTCCAGCCTCTCGATCTCTCAGATGAGGGATCCATTTATAGATGTCTGCAAGGGTGTGAGTCATCTATGGGTTTTTGATTAGTGTCATTCCACTCATAGTTCTTGGTTCCACTTGGAGATTTCTTGGATCTCTTACTCATCCCTAGGCGAATTCAGAGAGGCAAGTGTCATGGGAGAAGTTTCTAGAAGATTCCATGAGCATCCACTTAGCAAGATGTCTCAGACATTTGTCCATTCTCACTCATCGCACCCCACAAAAGGCCTCTTAGTATGCATTGCACCTGGCTAGTGTAGGAGTCAGTATGCATCGCACCCTGACAATGGAGCAGTCAGTATGGTCCAGTTTTGGCCAGTTCTGAGTGGTTTTTTAGGTGGAACTTCTGGGGAATGATGTAATTAGTTGACCATGATCCTTTAGGGTATAAAACAACACTTTTATGGGTTAAAGAGCCCTTGGTTTATCGACATATAAGATTGGGGTTGCAGTGCCCAAATATGTTAGCAGTGGCCCCCTAAAGCATGAAGTCGTAAATCTTTTGATGTCGAGTGAAATGCTTTATCATGAGGATTCGAGGTATTCGAACTGGAAGGTGACCTGTATAATATACAATATAATACATCATCATCATATTATTTTTGTGATCTAGCTAAGGCGAGCATTCCCATGCTCAGCTTTATAAATTCATTTTCATGTACATAGAACAGATAATCGTCTTAGAGTTATCATCCCTAGCTTGGATGATCATCTGTGTAGCTTTTGTGTACATTTGATGTCTTTATATTCCTGAATATATCACAGCCCGGATGGATGAAACTAGATCCAGGGTCTTCAAAATCGTTCAATCTTTGCCCGATGTACAAGTCGATCCATGTGAAAATATGTCTTGAAGTCGAACATGGAAAGACATCGCATGATTATCATGTAAGTTGTTAACAGACGCGAGAGGAATCACTGATAATGATAATGACCCTCAAGGTACTACAGTACAATTCACGTGGTGTGAATATACAATCTGATGTCGAACACTACACAAAATCTTTTGGTTGAAGGCCATTGATGTAAACCTGTCGCTCGAAGTGAAAAACTTGCCATTGAGGCATGCAAGCTTCAAAGTACTGAAAGGGTTGTTTCTAAGTCAACTTCTTGCATAATGAGCTGATGTCGACAAGAAGTGACCCATCATAGGAGGGCCTTAATGTATCCCACATCTATGATACAAAACATAGAAAATGATTTTCTGGAGGTGAAAACGATCTGATGATATAAGGTTCAGGAATGGAGGTCATGAAAAATGGAGGGTGAAGGTATTGCAGTGGATGAGGCATTAACTGGATGGTGAATTATCTGAATGACTTCTCTTGAACATATCGGCGACACTGAGATGGATTGGTAGCGTTAACCCCAAAAATGTATGGTATGGAGGACCAATGGTGATATGACCGGTGAACAGAATAACCCAACCTGACTCAATCATGATGATGGAGTGAAAGTGTCATGTTCAAGAGCGACCTGCTACCAATAAAATTCTTCAAGTTTTCTTCCCTTTTTTCCTAGTCATTGCTGACCAGTACCTCTTTATTTTTGTCAAGCTTGAGAAGGATAACATATGTTTGTTCTATAATTTCCCTTCAGGCAAACCTGTCACTATGTTTTAGCAAGCCTAGCGACAGTGAAACTCGTTCTCGTCTAGGTGGACAAGTTTGTCACTATTGTTTTAACGAGTTTAACAACAAGGATAACTCAGTCCTTTTCATGTTTATAGATTTTGAAAAGGGACGAAAAGGAAACTCCAGCTATTCTTTTTCGTAGTATAATCCCTTAAGTCCAAAAAAGGATAAAATAATACAAAAGGGATGAGTTTTTGATAACTTTAGCTAGCCGAAAAGACAAGCGCTCAAACATTTTCATGAGATCATCCCTTAGGTCTGAAAAAAGATTTAAAATGTACGGGAGGGATGGTACTTCCAATCACTTTAGCAAGCTAGAGAGGCCAATAGCTCGACAATATTTTCATATTTAGCGTCTAAAAAGAGTTTAAAGTAGACTCATTTTTTGAGGAACGAGTGGCGTTTAGGGTCGCAACTGGTTTCGAGTAATCTTGGAACTTCTCAAAACATGGTGATGTGAAGAGGGTGGCTAACAGGACCACTCATCGCAGTTGTTCCTCAAAATGGTAAACAATCAAGTGGAAGTGTATTATCATCCAAAAGAATGGAGGTGATGGCAGGAACACAACCAAGGCTCAAAAGGCTGATATTATGGCAATCACAAAGGTTATTTACCGAAGGTGGGTTAATTTTTTAACGAGCTTGAACTCTGGGGGAACATATGCTTAGTGGAGGGTTTATTTTTTAACGAGCTTGAACCTTGCGGAAACATTGTTCATGATGGTAGGTTCATTTTTTAATGAGCTTGAATTCTAAGATAACATATGCTCAGTTTTCCTTTTTATGTAAGCTAGGAATGACCAAACTAAAAAGCTATAAAAACTAGAAATTTAAGGAACTACTAAGGTTAGGTAAGATGGTATTGCCCGCAGAACGGTTCAAACACTTCCTTTGCTTCATCTACAGTGCAGACAAAGGTGAATGATGGATCAAACCAATCACCTAACCTAAGAAGTTTAAAAAACTAAAAAGCTAAAAAATGAAATTGGTCATTTTTCACTTACATAAAAAGGTTTGCATTCCCCCAGGCATCGAGAAAAGGAGAGTCTCTAGGTAACCATATGGAAGTCACTGCATTTAAGCAAGATTGTTTTTGTCAGCGGAGCTTGTTAGTTCCAGTCTTCGCAGCCTGTCACCAGGGATCAACACGAGCTTTTACTACGTCTGGTTTTGTTAGATGTTTTGCACATAATGTTCAGCACAAAACATGTCACAAGTATATCACACTCCCATAACCGGTTCCTGGATTAGAAGAAATGAATGAGTGATTCTTGGTTATGCATGTTTAGAGGTCAGTTGTTGCACACAATGACAAGTTTAGTACAAAATCAGTTTCTGAAATAATGGTAAGGAATTTTTCAAAAGTAAAAGAGGTTTTTGTTCATCACCTACTAAATAACAAAAACGTCCTTTCGTTTATGAACAAGTTCTACTATGTGGGAGATATATAGTGATATTTGGAGCCTACATTAAAACAAAGCAAATTTTTCATATTTTTTACTGTTTTAGTCATTTTAGTGCGGGGCCATTTTACAACAGATGGAAAGTAATTTTGCAGAACCCAAGGAGGTTTTTGTTAAGCATGAGCCATATAACAAAAAACTCTTCTCTCTTATTCACAGGTGTCATGGATTGGGATACGTGACTAGATCTTTACAACTCATTTTTTTAATGATTTTCTGTTTTAGAGATGATTTTGTGGAACAGATTGCAAGCTACTGGAAACAAATTTCCCAAATTTGAGAGATTTTTTTCTCCAAAATGACCTTATCTACAAAAACCTCTTTCAGTTTTGTAACAGGTGCTATGGTTTAGGAGATAAGAGTTCATATTCAACACCTATTTTCAGAAATTCGGCCCAAGTTTAATGTAACTAATTCTATTTTGAAGAAAATGGTTGAGCTCAATCCCTTAGTACAAGGATGAGAAAATGTATATATTTTATGAATTTCATAGTGTAGGGGTTGGATTTTGGCAGCAAAGAAGCATTTGGACTGTGTAAATTTTTATTGAATATCATAATAAAGCAGTTTTTGCCCTTTGGATCTGGGATTCATCGCAGTGCTGATGTTTAGTATGTTTTTCCTATAATTCATTTACACATTATGTTTTTTCTGCCTTGTTACAGCATTATCAAGTGACATGTTAGTAATTCATCCATAATGATGCTCCTTTCATGATGATTTTGTTGTTAGTTGTAATCGTTGTCTTAGCAGAATTATCCTTAGCTAGATGCTTTGTTGAGCAACCTCGTGATTCTCTTTCATCTAAAGTTGTTGTTGTATATTCATCCTTTGTCTGATGCTTGCAGGGCAGCAAGATTTCTCTCCTATACTTCTCACATTTACAATCTTCACTTAGCTGAACATGGCACTTAATTTGCCCCAGGTTTGCCGGCAGAAATTGGCATCAATTCCATAGTCCAAATCTTCCTTTCTCTTGTTGTTTTGACCCAAAACAAATCCAATAAAACTCTTTTGCACCTATACCTAGCCTAAGATCAGTACTCAAATCAGTCATCTCAAGCCCTTAGTGATCATAATTAGCTGAGATTGACCCCAAGAGAGCCCTCTCCTGACCTGGTAGGGCTAGCTACCAAGCTGAGCGTGGTTTGATGTGGACCTAGAATCTTACCTTTTCAGCCTGAGGTAAATCTAGGCTCTAACAGAGCTGACAAAACACTCCCTTGGCTTTGTCCATCAAATACACAAAGGTGAATGGTGTGAGATAACACTTCTAATCACATAAACTATAGGGAAACCTATCTTTTCAGCTGGGTTCGCCTCAAAATAGACAAGGGTGCATGCCCCCTAAGCTTCGTTACATTCACTGAACTACTTGCGGTAATTAGGTGGATGGAATGAAGGTTGAAGAGACACTCTTGACACAAAAGGACCATTTAGGGATGATGTTTGACTTGAAGTTGTGTTTGAACCGAGAAATGAAAGCTGGTCAACAGTGACAATTTTGCCTTCATGTGGGAAACACATCACTCGAAAGAGTGTTGAAACAATAGCTTCCATGTTGTAAACATAGTCACGTCCAAGGAGTAGATTGTAATCTAACGGTCCTTGGACTACCATCACGTTCAAGTGAATGGTTTTCCTTTTCAAATTTATGGGTAGCTCAGGAAGGATCCCTAACGGTCAACTGGTTCCTTTGTTAAAGCCTAACAAATTCTGTGTAATAGGCATAAGCGATGGTGAACCAAGCGCTTTCCAAGCAGTTAAGGAAAGGATACTCATTGAAGCCCCTTCATCTATGATAGTGCCAGACACGACCATTTTTTACACTTGTACTATGATCCAGAATGGTACACTAGAAGGAAAGCGGGATCTCGCTAGTCGATTCCAATCGAAGAAAGCGACTAGACTGCTTGGAGGGGGTACCGAATAAATGGTTAAATGAACCCCTTGAGTAGCGGGAACTGGGGGGTTCTCTTCCTGTTATTAAGGAATGGGCGGATTGCCCCCAAGTTCATCAGACTCTGAAGTGACAAAAAGAAATTGAACAGTATCGTTCTCACTCTCTTTGGGAATGGTATCATCTAAAGGTAAAACTGGGTCAACTACCATCTCGGCCTGTTGACTTTGGTTCGGTATGGACTCAGAAGATTCACTTTCAACGATAGGTGTTTTGACCGACGGTTGAGTTATGTCAATTGGATTTTCAACTACTAAAGGACTTAAGGTGAGTTTCTTGTATCTAGATGGAAGTTGCTACAGTGAAGCAGGATGGTTATGCAAGCCTCTTTTGGCCTCATCCAAAAAAGGACAATGGAGAAGGTCATGGTCCCGTTCACATAATCCACATGGAATTTTGACCTTTCCTTTCTGTGCATGAACTTCATTTTCACTAGTTGATGGTGTGCTGTCAACATGATCACCAGAGGTTGATGACACCGGATGGTGCAAGTGGGGAGACCATTCTATCCTTCCCTTTCTCTTCTTCTTCTCCTTCCCTTTCTTCTTCTTCTCAGTCACTTGGTTACTAACATCACTATTTTCACCAAGCGAAGAGGAAGAAGGGGAGGGAGAAACAAACGAAGAAGAAGGAAAAGGGTCAACTCTAGTATTAACTGGTTGTTGATTCGATTGCTGAGGAATTACAGTATTTTGAATGACAGAGGTTGAGAATAGCCATACCAGCAGGCCAATTGTGATTCCCAGAAGGGACAATGTGGCCATATATGGAGCACCAATATCTCCCCAAGAGGAGAAAGGACTAGGATTCCCCTAAAAATGGATTACTTGATTGTTAGACTCCATTATCTCAACTTAATATCAACAAAGGAACATGGATGTTATTCTAAATTTAATAAATTTTAATGCCGCTTTGACACAATTTTTCTTTTTCAATTTTTAAGAGTCGAGAAAAAGCTAAAGATGACTCTAGTCCCCTCTGATTTTTAATGAGCCTGAACTGAAAAGTGCTCAGATGGACCTTTTCTTTTAAGGAGTCGAAAACGAACGAAAGTGACTACTCTGGAAATCTAGACAGAGGGATTACCAAACCAATCGCAAAACTACAATATACACTTTGGTGATAAATTAAAGAGAAATTACCAAGGACTTATGTACGGCAGTCAATCTTCCCAAATGTTGTGTTCAGTGTATTGCGATCGATAGGGTGGTAGACACGGCTTCCTATGGATAAAGGATATAAGTCTATTTTGGTCTCCCAATATATATTCAACGGTAGTAGGAGCATAATTCCATGCTAGCATTTGTCGTATCAAAGAGGAGGAATCACCCAACCTTCGATGAAAACGATAGTTACTAGATTTTATGACGCCGAAACACGTCTCTAGCCTAGCCCTCTAGATGTGTTGCGTTATGTTCCAAAGAATTTTAAGTTCATTGAAATTTATTTTAGATTTGATCTTGCTTAGAAGTTTGCCTTTCAATGGTTCACCACATGATGTAGATGTAAAATTCCTAAATATGCAATCTAAAATGATAAACAATCGTTGTTTATTTTTTAGCAATGAAAATCCTAGCTACTAAGGAAAGAAGATTACGATTCTTTCAACTAAAGAGAAAAGAGCACACACTAAATGCACTTTTCCTAAATAATTTTTCGCACACAGTCTAAATGCAAATGCAATTGCATGTATTTATTTTTTGTTCCCTTTAATGTGAAGAATGTCGAAAAGGAAAACTAAGTATAGATCTGAAATATTTTCTTCAAAGTGACATTTCGACAATTTCTTTTTCAAAATGAAAGGAAGACTTAAACAACACTTTTCAATTTCGAATAGAAGATGCTTTTGACACTTCAAATATCAACAAATCAAATCAAATACACCACAAAAAGTTTAATCGACTATATAGAGAAGGAAGACTTTACGACACTCCTCTTTTTGACACAAAACGACAGTTACGACACTTTTGTACCAAAACGACAGATCAATTCAAGCAACTTTTTGACAAAGGATTGTAAACGATGGACAAACACATAAAAAAATTTACTAATCCTAATCAATGGAGGCTGGTCTATGTAATGCAAAGAGGCTTCAGCAATGACATATTGTTCATAAGCAGCAAAAAAAATTAAACAGAGCTGAAAACAAGAACAAAAACCACAAAATTCAAGGAGAGAAATAGGATTACTCAGTCATCACACATGTGCTTCATATAAATAGGGATGCATCTCACCTGCTACACTTGGAAGTGTGATGCATACTGGCTTCCAGTGAGAGACAATGCGATGGGCCAGGGAGCGTAACTGAGATGGGTTTTGGCTCAAATTTGCAGCTGATTTCAGTGAGTTAAGCTGAGCTATTATGGACAGTAAAGAGAAAAGTACAGGGGTATGATCTTGGGAGGTTACTGAGCTACCAAAAGCACATCTAGAATGTTTGCAAGTCAAATTTTTGACTCATAAACCAAACTAGAGATTGATTGAAGCAGCATTCATCTACTTTTCAATTGCAGAGCAAGAGTAGTTTGAAGGATGTCTGGCTAACTTCAGGCTCTGTCTATAGTTTATAAAACAAAAAAAAAAAATAACAAACAAACAATCTATTCAATCTCCAGTGAAGTCGCCATTTTTTTTCGGGGAAAACTAGTGTCTTTTCGATCTGCTAGTCCCACTAGGATTGGCAGCTATCCTAGAAACAAACAATCAAAGCAATTTGTGATTTCCTCTATGTATGATAGATAAGAGAGAAGCAAAGGGACCAACCTGGATCTTCTACTTGACTCATTGCTTGATTTCTCTCCCCCTTGATAGAGCTTGCAACTCCTCTCCTACTTGTCCCGCTTAGAGAATACCTGTAGAAACAAAGTAACAAAACACCATCTAAGCATCTCAATCTATTATATCATAAACAATGCAGAATCAGAAATACATTGAACATACAATGGCATTCACAAATAACAAGATTCACAAGTACACGATTGTATGGAGGAAAACTCAAAGAACTTTACGAAAATAGAAGGGAGAATTACAACCTAGCTATCTGATCCAGCATCATCCTCCCAGCATCAAAGCCCTCTTCACCTCATGAAAAGCAAGATCACCCAACAATGTAATGCTTCTTCTCAAAGACAAACTATCAACACTTCCTTACAAATTACAAAATTCCAGCCTCCCGATCTCTCAGATGAGGGATCCATTTATAGATGTCTGCAAGGGTGTGAGTCATCTCTAGGTTTTGATTAGTGTCATTCCACTCATAGTTCTTGGTTCCACTTGGATATTTCTTGGATCTCTTACTCATCCATGGGAAAATTTAGAGAGGCAAGTGTCATGGGAGAAGTTTCTAGAAGATTCCATGAGCATCCACTTAGCAAACTGTCTAGGACATTTGTCCATTCTCGCTCATCACACCTCAAAAAAGACCTCTTCAGTATGCATCGCACCTGGCTAGTGTAGGAGTCAGTATGCATCACACCTTGATAATGGAGCAGTCAGTATGGTCCAGTTTTGGCCAGTTCTGAGTGGGTTTTTAGGTGGAACTTCTGGAGAATGATGTAATTAGTTGACCATGATCCTTTAGGGTATAAAACAACACTTTTATGGGTTAAAGAGCCCTTGGTTTATCGACATATAAGATTGGGGTTGCAGTGCCAAATATGTCTATAACAGAGCCCTCTCTGAGAATTAGGAAGGCTAGATCCTAATCTCCAATGTTGGTTTGTGGTTACCTCTAATCATTTCTTTCTCAAACACTCTAGAAATATTGGAGTGATAACAACATCCAAAGCACTACTTTCAGTTAGAAACATTCTTTGTTTCACTCAAAAGGTTTCCATTACCCAAACATATGAAATTTTTATTAGATTTGACAAAATATTTTCTAAATACACTCTTCAACTTTTATTTTTTTTACAGAGTTAATATTTTGATTTTCCATTTTTTTTCTTGTTATGTGCATGTTTTTTATCTTGCACTCTGTGTGATCTTTAACAAATCAAAAAATAATTTAAAATGATTTTCTTTTTAGACTCTTGTGGGTGCTCTTTGTTGTGTGCTTTGTGTGATCTTTGACATATCAGAAACATAGAGAAAACTTGCATTTTATGGGGAAGCTAACCGAGACATAGTCCTATTATTGTTGAGATTTGCATTTTTTTTTCGAATTTCACTTATTTTTGTATGTAGTTCTATTGAATATTTTATAACAAAAAAAAAACGGTTTTTGGAATAAGCACACACTTTGAGACATATTAAAAAAATCTTCCTCCTCCTCCATTTAGCTTACTATGTTGAAAGTTATTTTGTTTATTAAAAAGTCTTCAGTTCAAGTCTATCTTTTTTCAAGCTAAGTTTTGAAAAAGTTCATGCAATATTGAGTTATTTTTATAATTTTATTGTAAAATGCATTCCACATAAGTTATAATAGTGAATCAATATAAAATAAGTTTAATACTTTTAAGGATAGTTTTTGCATGAAACTTTAATATATAAAATAACTTTATTATAAAAATGTTTTTCATGGGGTGGTAGGAGGGGGGAAGGTTCTCTAAGGCCCCAAGCAAGTTAAAGTTGAAAGGCATTCATGGGGCTTATGATGCATGACAAAATACCAAGTTGAAGCTTACGCCCTCTACCAGGGGATTCAGTTAGCTAAAGAAAAATGTGTAACTTCTCTCACTATTTGGAAGATTGTCTCTTTCTTATTTAACATTTCGTGAAAGGATCCTCTCTGAGGAACAAAAATTAGAAAATCTTATGAAAAGAAATAGGAAAGCATTGGAAGGGTTCTCTTCAATATAATATTTCCATGTTCTTTGTGATCTCAATAAATGTGTGGACTTATGTGCCAATGAAGGCTATAAATTAAGATTACGAGATTTAAAAATCAATGGTTGAATCAAGGCTTCTCCTATTCCTTAGAGCCAAATGGATTGGCATTACACATGTATGAAGGATTGCATTATCAATTAATTATAGTATGACATGTAAATTTTGTTTTTGGGTGGTTTATTTTTGTAAGATATATACCTACAAAACGCCATTTTTTGTTGTCTAGTTTGGATTCCCTCTGGAAAAATTGTAGTTTTGCTCGATAAGATGGCTCAAGAAATTCTTTTGAAAATATAACTATATACTACCTTATATATTTGTTGCAATTCATGCAAAAACTTGCATATAAATACAAAATTTTCATTATGATTAGAAAAGAAAAGAAAAAAAGAGTTTTTCACTTATTTTATTAAAATGTGTTACTTTATAAATAACTTATTTGTAAAAGTAAGCTTATAGGAAAAATCAAATAATGAAGAAAATATTTCTTACTTAACAAATTTATTGTACGTATTTTATGCATCTTTCACCACATGGAGGCAACTTCTATGTGCCATGTTGTGCTTTGGTCACCTTTTATGCTACATTTGCCACCCTTAACTTTTAAATAATATTACTCAAAATTTTATTTATCATTTAAAAAAAAGTTAACATTGACAAGTAGAATTTTTATCAAATTTGTGCCTGGAACGCAACAAAAAACCAAGATATTACATCAAGTTCTTGGATAAGATTCTTCTACAAAAGCATATATGCTTGGATTTTCTACATCACTAACATTACTATTATTCACTACATACATCTTACTAGCATAGTGTTTGTTATATATTCTGCAAACTTGCCCACACAGTAGCACACATTTACATAGTTTAGTCATTCATCAGTTACTGAAGAGTCAACAGACATGGCTTATGCCTTCTCTACATCTACATTTCCATCTAAAGACTAGGCATGTGCAGTTGGATGTGTCGAGAGGCTCTCCAATGGACTATGAAAATCATCTATTTCATTGTTTTCGCAGTTGATTTGAAGTTGGAGTCCCTACATAAGATTGGAATGGTATACTACCATAATGGAGAGCTGGAGAATCATATGCAGAAGAGTGCGTGAGTCAATTTCCTCATTGAAAGGAAGGTGAGGACAGAGGGGACACTTATAGGTCCCTACTCCTATTCTATCATGATTAGTGTTATCCATTTGAGAGCTTTGTTGATTCCAAATTTTATTCCTAGCTAATGTAGTGTCTAAACCCTAGATGCGAACTAAACCAACCAATGTTGGAGAATCCATCACCTCTGACTGCTTCCATAGACTGACAGTGGAAAAATAAAAAGTACCAAAGAGAAAGGAAAGTACCCAAGTATCCCATGAGATCAAGAAAAGATAACACTGACCAATTAACATACAAGGCACCCGACTGCAATTTAACACCTTACCTAGAAATCCACCCCAATGATTAATGGCCTCCGAAAATTGACAATTTTGGTGCACTGACAGATGATGATTCCCTTGATTATCAGGGTTCTAATTAATGGTGGAGCATATTTATAGATAACAATTACACCCCTACCAAAATAAACCTCTACACATAATCTTCGACCAGGACAAGAGAGGTCAATGGGTCTTCCATGTGACCATGGAATTAAAACCATACTTGAATGCTAATCCAATGATCTTCAACCTTAAGTAGAGATAAAGGAAAATTGAAATCATTAATTCCCATCCCGCATAAGTGAATTAACCAATGTACTTCTTGTACGAAGGCCATTCTTCCAACCTATGTAAACAAAGAGGGTATCCATTGAGGGGATATGAACTTAAAATGTGCACAGGGAGGATAATTGAACCCAAACTTGTCATGTGATCTCCCTCTAGACATTGTACAAGGAGGCACATGGCCTTCTAGCTTGCCCCAATCCTCAACATGAGAGACTTTCGTCGATTTAATGAAATCCTCCCAAATAATTGAGTGAACCAAGGGTGAATATATGAACGAGAGGCAGTCTATCAAATCAAGTTTTGACTTCATAATTTTATAGTTTGAATGAAATGAATACATATGGTTCTTGAATAATATCATTTATAAATCATGGTATATATTGCCAACCTTTCTACCCATCAATTTATGTTTGTTCTTTTTTCAAGGTGCAAGCTTTATTGGCTTGTTTATATGCTTCATAGTTTTGGATATTAAGACTACGTTTGGGCCTTCATCTTTGGAGGAATTAATATTTTTTGGTGATGAGTCAAAAGGCTAATGACAAGTGGCAGAAATGGTCATTGGAGAGATGCAGCAGTAACAGACAAAAAAAAGGAACGAACTCGCAGAAGACTACCAATTGCGGAGGGACGATGGGAAGGAGCAAACAAAGCCAAGTAGGAAAAGAGAAAGGACAGCTAAGGAATGGAAACAACTGAGCAAGGGAGAAGGAAGAGAGACTAAGAAGGAACTAGAATTCTAGGTTGGCATGCAGAGAGAAGGAATAACAAATAAAAAGGTAGAAAGGAGAACACAAAACAGTTGTTGTTGTTGTTGTGGAGCTAGGAGAGCCACCCTATATATGTTGTTTCATATGCTTATGTATTGTTATGTCTAGAGTTTTCGTATGTTGGAAAATAGACCTTGAGCCTAATTTAATGCATTTGTTACTTAGATTAATGATGAAGATTGTTATTGGGACCATCATGTGTTAGTTGCATGTTAGTCTAGTTCTTTAAATTTTTATTTAAGTAATATCTCTTTTACAACACATATGACCTATTGCGATCAAACTTCCTTGTCGAATGATTCAGTGTTATTTGCCTCTTGGTTCTCTGATATGGTTCCTCCTAATACTAGATTCCAACTCCCATCTAACTAAGGTCGTGACATTTTGCAGGTGAGACTCCTTACCCATTCTGGGTAACGTGAAAATATCGACATGGTGCTAGACTACAACGAATCTTTGTTGGCCCCTATGCCCAAACCCGAGGTCTCAACCCTATTGTTATTTTTGCGTCAACAAATGGCTTCATTGTTGGGACACTGAAATTTCAAAAGGGGGTTTGGAATATGGTATCGAGGTTCTTTAATAAATAACTACAAATTTGGTGGAATGAGAAAGTGGACCAGTTTGTTTCTTAGCAAGCTCAACTCTGCTGAAAAAGTATAGGGAATTTGAAGGAATAAATTATGTACTCAGAATCAGCAAATGATCAATACTAGATCTTCTAGTGTAAGTTTTGAGAAGAATTTTACAACTGGTTGCAGAGATTGCAAGTGAAAGGAAAGCCCAGTGGACAAAATCCATCTCGTCATGCCTAGACTCAAGTGAACCTTACTAAGCTACACTGCCTTGACACAAATCTGATGGGAGCAACAGATTTCCTAGTACAGACCATGTTGGAGGGGTACATTATTGAGTTTATAGTAGAAATTCATCAGTTTTTTTTTCAAAATATGAAGTCGTGTTCCGATTGGGGTTGTGAGGGAAGTTACTAAAGGAAGTTACCCTATGGATTAAGGTTATATTGGTGGAAGACGGCTTGTTGGTGTTCAAGAACCCAAGCATGGAAGCATAAACACCTAGTACGAGGGGAAGGACCTAAATGGAGGGATTATACCAAGCAGGGAACTATGATAATGTCACGAGGATCGACGCAGATGACTTTAAAAAGGCAAGGAATCTAAGAGCATGGATAGCTGAGAAATGGAGGGAAGGGCTATGCAAGAAATTAAAATGTGGCAAAAGAGTTTTCACCCAGCAGGAGCAGCGTTAAGATATCCAGAAGAGGAAGAAAGTGTGGAATAAATTCTAGTGGGAAGGGAAAATATGGTTGCAGCAGTCATGGGTACGAAAGGTGACATGGATCCACCCTTACTATTAGAAATGGAAATGTTGGATGGAAAGCGCCACCTAGGCTCGGAAGAAATATTGGATGATGGAATGTGCCACCTAGGCTCAGAGGAAATCTTGGATGATGACATGCAAATTGTTATAAGGAGACTATTTTTTGAAGATGATGTGTCCAAAGTAACCAATGACCTGCCTCCTCGAAGCTCAGGTAGTGTCTCCCCCAACCTTCCCCTAGTAATCTATCATAATCTTGACAAATTCCTATCTAAGTTAATCAAAACTATAAGAGTTCATAGTGTGCACGCTAATTACAAAGCTAGTGTTGTTAGCAGTGGAACTAGTAATAGCAGTACGAGTCTGCAAGGATCATTACAACCTAGGTTGTGGGGATTCGTACTCCTATTACAGGCTTAGTAAAAAATGGCGGGATCATTCACTAGGTATCCCAAGTTCTCTGGAAAAGGGAACGATGATGTAAAACAACATTGGTATCTGTGCGAAGCCATCTAGAGAACCCGCCAGATGTCGAATGATGTGAATCTAATTTAATTCCATACCACTCTCAGAGAAAGGACCTTGAGATGGTTCATAAAGTGATCAGAGTTACACCAAAATCCAACTGTAGATGATGTTAAAAGAGTTTTTGTGCAAGAATTTAAACTTCCCCAGACCAATCAACAAGGGTTGTCGGAACTATGGGAAATAAAAAAGTGGGAAGGAGAGACCACATGGGAGTTTATGTAGAGATTTAAGGACACAATTAGTAAACTAAGCTACCCAATAGATCCAATTCATCAACAGGACTAGTTTATCAAAGTGATATTCCCTCTCACCCGTACACCATTGACGCAATAGAAAATTGATACGCTACAAGATGCTCTACAGCAAGAAACTCATATTGAAGCTATGGTGGGATACCCACATGAGTATTGGGGAGGAGAAACACCTCATGATTTATCTATTTTAGGTCTACAACATCAAATTGTAAATTTGACAGAGAATTTGAAAGATCTGCAACCAACATGCTTGATGCGACCAAATGTATGGTGTACAACCTACTTAGTGGAAGGTTATGTTTCTATAGAATTCCCAAGGTTGTGAGGCACAAATACTACGTCTACACCAGTATGACCACCTGGGTTTACACCTACAGCAAGAGTTGCACAAATAGGGTCACAAGGGCTATACATAGGGTGCAAACAATTTCAGACATTCTTGAATCAACAGAGTTCAGTGCAACTGGAGTACTGCGAGATATGCAGGGGATATGGGAATCCCCCTCATCTATGCCCAATACTGCAAAAATACTCCAATGTTCCAAATAATACTTGTTGTGACTTTTGTGCTTCAACAACTCACTATACTGATTAGTGTAGGGTACTAGATGCTCTATCTAATCGGTTAAACCAATCGACCTTCTAAATCAATGAGACTCCTCGAGGGTGAGGAGGAGCAGGGACAAGGGGAGGAAGGACAGGAGGCAGAGGCCCAATTCATTGTTACAACTGTGATCAGGAAAGGCATGTTGCATGGGATTTCCCACCACCAAGAATACCATGGTGCTATCAGGGCAAGGTTAATGCACATGCAATGGAGGACTATCCATAACTGATTGCAAGGTGGGAAGAGCAAAACCACCAGAGGGGATAAAATTTAATTATACAAAACCAAGGTTTTTAGAGGCGGCCCCCCTCTCAAATATTAATATAGTCACACGTGGAGGAAAACTTATTGGAGCTTACTTGGGATCCATGGAACAACCCAAGATTATAATACTAGCCTCCCCAAAGTGTTCATATGACCTTAAGCAGTAGAAGCAGTTTTACAAGGAAGCCACAAAATTTTTCAACAATCTGATAGGAGGTGGAGGGCCACACGAGGAGCAACCAAGATTTCTTAAAGATAAGATCTCGAACCTACCACAATCCAATGTCTGGCCCGTTAAAGAATGGTTCAGATTATTATTGCAAATTTTGAATGATGACCAGACATTGGGGAAGCTGCAGAAAAGTTTGAAAGCAGCGATCCCAGACGGAGCGGTTAAGGGAGGAGTCATCTCTGCTAACCTACCTGAAAGGAAATATAGGAGCATGTAGAGGAACAAGAATATAACGAGAAGATAATTCTGGATTGATGTTGAGATTGTGGGGTTTCATATTACGGACACTATGTTAGATCTTTTAACACCCTCCTCCCACATCTACCTAAGTAACCATCCAATGGGGGTAAACATGTGACAAGAATTTACTATGATATGATTCGACCTCCTAAGTCACCTTAAGGAAGTGTAACCGACAGAAACACACCATATAAACCTTCCACATCATCAACGGGACTCCCATGAACCATCCCAACCCCTCAGGTAACCAACCCCTAAGACAAACTAAAGTTTTAGACCATTAAACCCCCAGAAGCTCCCTTGACATGGACAAGCATGCATCAAGGAGGCTCCATACGATCCCACAGCATGAGTATTCATGTGTACAAGGACTTTTCTGCCCAGTGTTATGTTAGCATCTTCGGGATTTGAGCCACTTTTCTAGATCCAGAGCCCCGGTCACTGCTCAAAACTCAATGACACTCTTAGAACTGAAAGATAACAAAAAAACAATGATACAAATGCAATTACTTGAACAAAGACTTGACTGGACCCCTACTAGCCATGAAAGTCTTTTCATCAAACATGCCATAATTACGTAATCTACTGGTTTAAACAACAGATCTAAGTATAAGGGTCTCATACTTATCTGAGGATCGCTAAGAAGCATTAATTCCTCAACACATTAGCTGACATTTCTTCTATTAGGCCATAGATACATTGTTCATTCATTTACAAGTAAAACATGATGAGATCCATACTTAGCCACTATCACAATACATGTTCATAACCAACATAATAACCACAGAAATACTAAGGAAACAAAAGCCATATAATCCACATATAAAACAGTATAGTACTCATGAAATAAGAAGGAGAAATAACCTCATATTAATGATTCAATGGCCAACCAGTTGTGGAACTTCCATGAACCACCTGACCGTAGACATGGTTGAGCCAAATCTCTCTTCAGCCAGTCACCCTTGTCCCATATTCCAAGCATGAATGTGAGATCTCATAAAACACATCAATCAAAATAATTAAGGGCTTCTAAGGTCAAAACACCTCAACCCATCAAATAGTGATTCCACCTCATGCTCAAACATCACAAAAACATCATCAGATTGGTCTCTACCCAAACCTTCCAGGGTTCCAAAGCTTTTGTTCCAACCAAGGGTTCCAGGACTAGTAACTCAACCCATAGTTTTCGACAGGATTCCAAAGTGTTTTTCCAACCAGGGCTAGTACCTCAACCCACCAAGGGATTCTAGAGTGTTTTTCCAGCCAAGGCTTCCGGGACTAGTAACTCAACCCACGCTGTTACAGGGCTTCCAGAGCGTTTGTCCAAGTAGGGCTTTTAGGAACTAATAACTCAACCCAAGCTAAAGGAAACATGACGACTACCCAGAAAAACAAATAAATGAACCCAGAACACCATGGTTATCCAGGAAATGGCAAGACTAGGCAAATCCACTGTCAATATAGGGAAACCTCCATGCCAATGACAAATCATAACCAATAATCCACATGCATATCCATGCATGCCAAAACTAGTGAGGAAAACATACATGAAACTCGTTACTTTCAAGAAAAACCTATTGTATATGTTGATCTTGATGTCCTCTTATGCTTTTCTGATCTTCCTTTGCCTTCTTGCTCCAAAACTCCAAGTATTCCACACTCCTCCAAGAGTGTTCCAACAAACTCTAAGTGTCCAAGAGTATAAGAGAGAGAGAATAGGGAGAGAGCTCCAAAACTGAACTGACAAAAGCTTGTGAATTGGTCCTCAGAAGCCTTTTTATTAATGAGGCCTCCATTTTCTTCATTTTCCATTATATTCCTTCATTTTCCTCCTCACATGCAACTTGTGATCTTTCACATCCAGTTTCTCTAGTTTCCATTATTTTCATAAATAAATGTGCCAAAATGCCAATTTTCCTTTCCAAAGACTTTGTCATGCCTTTTCCAATTTCCATAGACATAAATTAACCACAAGTGATCCCCATCTCTATGTTTTTGCCCAACATTCGGCTTGGAATAATTGTCCCATCAACCATGGTTATTATTTTGCCTTTATTAACTTTTTACATGGATTTTTTACCAAGGTTGTTACAAATCTAGGCTCAGATGTCAACATTTTGCCAAGAAAAACATGGGAAGCCCTGGGAAAATCTCAGTTGACGTTTTCACCAATCCAGCTGCGTATGGAAAATAAATATTGTATCCTCAAGATTGGACGACTAGAAGATGTGGAAGCTGATATAGCGGGATTCTTGACTCATGCAAACTTTGAAGTGATAGACATCATGGGGTACAATGACCCCCACCCAACATTTCTTGGTATAGACTGGGCCTTTGGGAACTACACCATAATCGGTTTGAAGAAGGTATTGATGAATTATGAAGTAGAATGGGTTAGGGTGATTCAACCTCTAGATCTCTACCAGGGACCAAGATTCACAAAACCAATAGATGGTAGGGAAGAGCCAAGTTGTTGGATCAATTGTATAGACTAACACGGGAAGAAGAGAGGGCTACATTAATCCAACGGCTAAAGGGTCTATCAGCTAGTGGATCATTCAGAGTTTGTAGGTTGACTCAAAAGTCGCTTGGGATGATTAGCAGTAGAGTGGATACGAAATAAACACTAGATGTTGCGCCACAATCTATCTGATCAATTGGGTTGGCACTGAGGTACGAGACTTCCCTATTTTTAATGGTATATATTCAGTCAATTCATTTATCAACAAGATTGGTGCAATTGTTCTTGAAGAACAAAAGTACCCCTAAAAAATGTTGCATTAAAGGAAACACCAACAAGGTGGTGGGGAGTTCACCGTAACTACCTCCGAGAATGAGAGAAGATCAAAATAACAATGGAAGTCAGATTCACACAAGCGGGGGAGTACCCTCAAGATTTTGTAAAGTACAGGGGGGACTGATCCAGGTGGATATTCGTGGCCACCCGCCTATTCCACTTGGACCCCCAACACTATCTCTTTCAGTTTTCTAGATTTCTTAATTGTAGCACAATTTAATATTTTTGGCAGTTTTCTGGGTCCTGAATTTCTGGAGCCGTTTTGAGGCCCTAAACGATGTTTTTTGGGAAAATTGGGCCAACACAAGACTTTGATTGATCTATGCACTCGAAATTTGTAGTCCTCGGATAGATCTTTCTAACGAGGTATTGTGTGTGTCAAAACGAAGATAATATTCCAAAGTGTGGGCTTAGGGGGTCTTGACCCAAGTTCGGAGTTAGTTGCACCAACCAACAAAACCCTACACTACTGGCCCTTTCTGCAAAAACCCATGTAGCGCAAGCTACAATCTCACTCGAAGCAGTATGGGGGGATGCAAGAACCAAGTTTCTGCATCCAGAGACTAGTGTTATGTCTCCTAGCACCTTGGATCTGCCTTCGCATAGATCGGTAAACTCTTAGGGCACCTTACCTCAACTTTGTTAAAACTGCCTTCAGACCTTCGCGAAGGTCTACGATCAGCCCTTGCGGACCTTTAATAGTTGGTTCACCTACTTATGCACATAAGAAAGTAATCTAACTTAATGTTCACGCATATCTACTTAAGTTGTTAATAAACATAAGATGAGTCACCAGAGTCTTCGCGAACATATTTAAACATGCATTGCGTACATTATTAAGACTTATTCAAGAGAATCACATAGCATTCAATCAATATTTCATAAATCAAGTCATTCATCAATGACATATAACATAAAAAGACATGAACAAAAATACCCAATAACTCTTTAGAAACTTGTCTTTATTGATCTCAATGCACAGGTTACAGACTCAAAATTGCCCTGCACACACAACTGCAGGGGTTTGCGCAGTCAGTTGCAGACTCTACCTAGGCCTCCACACACTCAGTTGCAGAGCCTTTCTTTCCCTATCTAAGCACAAGAATCAGAGCCTTCCTGCCTTAGACTCTTCAATCAACCCAATTCTCTTTCTTACTTCCTTTTCGTTACTTTTTCTTTGTTACTTTCTCTCCTTGTCACTAAGACTCACTATTTATAGACTTTTTCATACAATGCCATGGTCTGTGGACCATGGGTGAATCTCAAAACTGACTCAAAAATTTACATAAAAGAAGGGGATAAGCCCCTTTGACTACTATTCATCTACGTGCTCTGCATCCACAAATTGTGGAGACATTACATCATTTACAAAATTGTACCAGAATTTGGGTTATCTTAACACCAAACTAACCCAATAGACCCCATCCCAACAGGCTCCCATCACAAAGATCGTGACTCGCCCTTGAGTCACTCTGGTGGCACTGTAATCTTACTGCGAAGATTGCCCAGCTCCACCTAGATCACTACAACTTCAGCAAAATTTTGCGTCATTGCCTGTTGAACCTCCTTGACCAATTTTTCAGTGGTCAGTCCTTCTACTACTAACCTCATTAGTTGTTGCATCTGATGTAGTCCCTTAAGCTTATCTTGAATGGAGATCGTGATCTGATAAGCTTCCTCCAACCAAGGCTGCAACCTGACCTTTAGCAAGGCCTCTTTCTTTTGTGCTTCCTCTACCTATGCGAATAGCTACTTTCCTTCCTGTAACTTGGCAAGGCACTGCGATTGTGATAATGTGCGCACATTCACCCTTACCTCATCATATTAGCATTGCATCTCCCTTGCCTCTATGTTTGGTGTTTGCAAGTTTGGATCCTCCTGCAAATTGGTCAATAGCTCCATAGCCTAATCAAACAATGTCACACAGTCAATGACTATGGTATCCAAGGTATCCATGCCTTCCTTAATTGCGACTTTGTGCTACTCCCAGACCTCAGGTGGAGTTGTGGGTTGCAACTTAAACTATAGCTCTGCAATCTTCATGTTGAATTTGAAAGTTACTCATCCAACTTCTGCTTTAGCATCACACACACCAGCGGCTAATTTTCTGATTTTGGCTTCAGGTTGTGCATCCTCTAAGATGTGAAGTTTAGGCACTGTCTTACAGGCCTTTGCTATTGTTGACTCCAGACTTGAACTACGTGCCTGTAGTGCCTCCTTTTCCTTTAGAGCCTATGTCTTCTCAATCAATAGTTGTTGATTGTTGACTTTGAACTCACTGACATCAGTGAGTGATCGTTGTTCTCTGATTCTGAACTCTTCCATGACCCCCTAATGCAATGCATGTAGGGACTCCAGCGATAGCGCAACAAGGTTCAGCCCCATGTTTTTAACTGTGTGAAGCACCGTGCATTGTTCATACTTCCCGACATAGACTATTCCTTCAAGAAAAGGGAAGACTCTAATGTTCTGCGACCATGCCATCTCCACGACTATACTCTTTCCTTGAGTCAGACTAGCTTGTGCGTCTCTTGCCTTCTCGACATCTTCCTAAATTATGGTTGCTTAGAGATGCAACTCATGCAGATCCTTCCGGATGCCCCCAAGTGTCTGTATATATTGCTTCTCGAACTACTGCAACACTTCAGTTGTGGTGTCCCAAATATTATTGTCGATCTCATCAAGGTCACCCTCTATTAATGTCATGGGATCAACCCGTGTTTTATCATATTTTACTTCTTTTGTGTTCCACCCTTTTGCTCTGTGCCACGTATTTTCAAAATGAAGGGGGTGCGTTGCTCTTCATCACTTCTGCCACTGTGGCCTCAAATCTCTTCTTCCTTTATCTCTGGCGAAGGTGACTTATCACCTTTCTCTAACTCACGCCGCTCTTTCTCCACCTGCTCCTTAGCAGCGCATTCTTGCTCTATGAGATCCTTTTCTACAACTTCCTTTTTTCTTTGTTCTGCTAGGGTACGCGCAGCTTTCTTAGCAGCCTCCTTTCTTTTTTGCACAGTAGAACTTTCTGCACTCATGCTTGCTCCAACATCTACTTCTGACGGGGCGCACCACTCTATAGACCATAATCCTACAACCTCTTGCATATCCATGTCTAACACCAAATAGGGAAACTGGTGCCATTTCTACTCTTCATCCTTCTGTGCTTGGATATAGACTTTGTGGAAGTCATCCTTGAGTGCTACGTAGGTTGACAGCAGCATGAGCAATTTTGGGGAAAACCTTAGATGCTGATTGATTGCCATATGGAGATCAATTTCCACAAGATTCCAAAATATCTTTGTCTCTGTAATATACGTGGCATCCTTTGTAGACCATAAGGAGGTGAATTGCATTGCCTCCAGTAATCCTTCCTCGAGCAGAGGAAATTGGCTATCCTCCAACAATCTCCATGCAATGAGCACAATTGATAGCAACAACCAAGCATAGTGGAATGGCTTGGTTTCCTCATGGGTCTCGTGGTAGTTCACTAGGAACTCTTGACAAAGGTACCTGGCCTAATTAAATTGTACGCCTTTTGCGCACTACGCAACAAGTGAAACTACTGGTGTTGAAACTTTGTCCGCATGCATTTTCTCATAACCTTCCCTGCTAAAATATGGGCAGCAAATTGAATTACCTAGTCTGTTATGGAAAGAATGGAATACCCTCATGACTTCTTGAGGAGGCTGTAATCCTTCTTCATCTTGTCTGCAAGTTCTTTCTCCCTAGTCTTCCCTCCAAACTCCTTGGCAGGGTTGGCGCCTTTGTAAGGTAGCCGCATGATTCTATGAATCAACATGTCCATGATGGGGATAGGTTGTCCTAGCCATAAGAACCCATCATGCACCAGCGTAAGGAGCTGGTACACACATATTGTATTAATGGGGGTGTGGTGAAAATGTGGCACCAACAACAGATTAAGCAACCCTGATTGCTCGACATTGTGGACCCAGTCCATCATCTCCAATGTTGTACACTCATTTCTTCATAATAAACCTTCCACATATATTTATTTGTCGCCAAATGTCAAAATTTAGTGTGGTCCGCAAGATCCCTATCCTCCATTTTTAACAATGGGATTCGCGTGAGCCGAGGACCTTCAAAAGGGAACTGCTCAGGCAGCAGGGGCATGGATACTATAAACTTCTCGGTATCAGGGTCCTTCGTGACCTTTGCTTTTCCCTTCCATGGAGGGATATACTTAGGAAGCCTCGTCATGGGTTCCACTCCTTCAGCATCAATATCCTCCATTCCTGGGGATTCTTCCGCCTCCACATCCACTACTACCTCTGGTTGCTTATCTTTCTTCTTCTTTGCCTGTGTTTTGGTATGCTTCCTTGGTGATGTGTGCACCAGCCACAGCTTCTTCTGCTTTTCCTTTAGTGCTGGTGGATTCTCTTTCATTGCAGGTTGTTTGTCTTTTGTTCCAGTCTATATCGGCCTAGGCGACCTTGGCGTCATGGGCACTGCAGGCATGGCCTCGACACTCAACAC
This sequence comes from Pinus taeda, assembly GCA_000404065.3. Taxonomy (NCBI): domain Eukaryota; kingdom Viridiplantae; phylum Streptophyta; class Pinopsida; order Pinales; family Pinaceae; genus Pinus; species Pinus taeda. The sequence continues at coordinate 162,946 of APFE031518901.1, read as the reverse complement.
TTCTGGTCCTAGTGTGTCAAACACAGCTGCTTCTGAACTCAAGGCTTCGGCTAGGTTAGTGGCAGTCATTCTCTCCATAAATAAGTTGTGGGCTACGGGAGAAACGTTTGCTCATGACAGGAATTCTTCCCAGAACGCTTAGCTCATAGACGATAGACAACGAAATTCACCAACAAATCTTAGAGCGCAAAGTGTTATTTGTTGGACCGACATGTGTAATTTATAAGGGTTTTCGAACGTTCCCCCCAAATTTTGATAATAAATGTTGTTTTGGTGGCAGATCTTCAAAGAGTTTTGCCTTAATTGTTGCCACACCGCTCTACTTAACTATTTTCAGACCTCAAGTCATGAACAGTAATTCCAATGGTCATTTTCCTATTGTGTTGCGTGATTCCTTCCTCCATGGCACAACGGCTTGAGCACAGCTTCATTGGTTGCATCTTCGTTATTCTCTTTGCAACCTGCTCGCTACATTGTCATCCAAGCTGGGAAGTTTAGTTTATAGGCCCGTGCTCCCTTGCAATTGCCTGGAGCACTAAGACTATCCTGCTCCCATATAGTCATTGCGTGAGATCCCCTATATACAACTTCAATCTACTCCCATTCACTCTTCCCGGGAAGGGTTTTCCATTCAGCTTCGTGAGCTGAACTGCGCATCCATCTGTAATTTCTTTGACAATATATGGCCCTAACCAATGCATCTGGAATTTACTTGGAAATTTAGTGAATTTATTATCATATAATAGGTTAAGATCGTTTACCTTGAATGTGTGAAGCTTGATGTGGCGATCAAGCCATGATTTTTCGCATTCCTTTTGTCCCTGTTGATGGAATCCTGCCAAAAATCGATCTTCTTCAAGCTCCATTAGTTTCACAAGTTATTCCTCCAAGGCTTCACGATCCGCTATGTCCATTAACCCTGCAATGCACAAACTAGGGATAATGTATTCCATCGACATTACGGCTTCAACCCCATATACTAATATGAATGACGTTTTCCCTGACAGCTTCTTACAAGTAGTCTTATAAGCCCAGAGTATTGCAGGTATGTGTACATCCCAGTCATTCTGCTACGCATTGTAGATCTTTGTCAGTTCTTTCTCCAAAATTTGTTACAGGCTTCAATAGTTCCGTTCGCTTGTGGGTGATATGGCATACTCTTCTGCTGGTAGACTTGAAACTCCTTAGTCAACATGCTAATCATTTCATTCAGAAAGTGCATAAAAATATCATTCATCAACACTTTTGGGCATCCAAATCTTGTTAAGACATACTCAAACAAGAATTTGCAGTCGTAGCCCCTATACAATCCTTAACCACCTGTGCCTCCGCCCATCTAGTTAGATATTCCGTCGCAGTGATAATATAGCGCGCACCTGTTTTCTTCCCAGGGGGCTAAATTGACCAAACAAAATCAATCGCCCACTTCTCAAATGTCTGCAAGGACACCTGAGGGTGTAGTGTAACTCATCCCTGCGCGATGGTCTACTAGTTCTTTGACATGAATCACATGCCTTACCCTTGGAATCTTTCACTTCGTGATGTCCCTCCGCCTCCGAAATATTGATATTCCTAGGGTCTTCTTCTTCTTCTTCGGCGGTCACATTATAACATTCTAGTGTGTGTCGCAGCTGGGTGCTCCAGTCTGGTTGGGTCCATTCCATGGGTTCCGTCGGTGTTCTGAAGATAACCGCTTTAATTTCCTATAGCGCTTCATTGATGCTTGCAAACCCATCCTCAAAACTGAATGTCAATAAGAACCCTTCCTTCAATACAACCCATTCTGTGGTACCATGGTGGAGCTCCGTTTCAAGATACCAGTTCATGGGGATGGTATCCAAGGTATGACAAAATACGTGTACCCACTATGGTTATGGTTTTGTTCCCCACCCTTTAGTCCACTTTGCTAGGTGGTTGTGTGGATCATCTCTTCCATTATACTTCTCATTCATTCTAGTGTTAACCCACCAAACTATAGCTTCATCATTCTTCTATAATCTTTCCATCTAGCAAAACTATCCTTATGCATACCACACCATCGTGTAGGCGTAGCACACAGTGCCAACTCTAATGCTTGGAAGCGGTGGTCCTTAGGGACTTCATGCTCAAATTCATCCAAAAACAGATCTACATTAGTCAAACCATCATAATAAGGTAATTTCCTTTCCTCCGACGAAACACGGCGCAACACCTTTGTCATCATATTGCATCGCAATGTGGAAACTTCATGTAAGCGATTCTACCAGTGTTCTAATTATTCGTCTGAATCTGAGGTGTAGGAACTCTCCCAGTCCCATGCAATCCACCCATCTGTCATTAGATTGATTCAGTCTTGATCTTGCGTTGTTATCTTGTATATTTGATCTAGTTCATCATCACTTTCTTCATAATAGCAGACTAGTTGAGTATAGTGCACCCCTTCTACAGGCTCCAAAGGCACTATAACCCTGAGCGACTTTCTTTCAAACGACATTGTCCTCTTCTTCATATTAACGACTCTGTTCATATCAATAGCCCAATCAATTCCTAAGAGCACGTGGTATGGATTATTTTCATCAACAATTTCTATAACTTCAAAGTCGGCTACTACACTCGCACCTTCAATATCAACTGTTACTCCATATAGCCATCCCATGGGGATTATTTTCTGTTGGTTCACCATTCTGAGTTGAATTGGAGACCACTGCAGCGCAAGTCTCCCCATTCTTTCCCATGTTTGTTTTGGTAAGACGTTCGCATCAGACCCTAGATCCAGGATGACCTGATCCATTTCATAATCTCATATCTGCGCGGTTAGCCTCATTTCTCGCCATGTTCATGCGTTATGCTTGCCAATTTTTTTGACCACACGGTGTCCATTAGGGACTTTCTCTTTTCTCGTGCATTTATTTAGTAATTCATATAGGCCTTCCACATATTTTCTATCATGTAGAAGCTTCATGAAAGATTCCAAAAACGTAGTGAGTACAGAAGGATCAACCTCTTCAAGCATGTTGATTTCTTGCACCTTGTCCTAGCTTCCTAAGGTGGAGGCCTCAGCGAAGCTCTTCTTACCTTCCACAAATGTTTCCTTAGCGTGATCAAAATCAAATCCAGCTTCTTTCTCCAACACTTTGTGGACCCATCCTTCTTCTTCAGGTTGTTTACCTTTGTCAGTGCTAGTCATCATTCCACTTCTTAGCACAATATTAACGCTTTGATCTTCTTTGGGGGTTTCAGCCCTCATCATCTATAAATTTTACATACGTTGTTGAGGTTTCATTTTCTTCTCTTGCATTTTAGCTATTAGAACCGGGAATTATTCTATAGTATGGTCAAATTGTATGCATTATTGACATGATGGATGTGTAGGATTTTGGCACTCTTGCGCATGGTGCCCCGGTTTTCCGCAGTTGTAGCAGATAACCTAACTGCGACCTTGTTATGAAACCAGCTCAAGAAAAGATAGAAAAGATAGATCAACGGCTTAGAATTTAGCCTCTTCGAGGGGGAAACCTCCTTTACATTACATAAATGAACTATTCTTGGATGATTCAAATGACAAAACCTCCTTTCTATATATAAGAGTCTAAGGAGTCACAATATAATCTAGCCGACCTAACAATAATAATA